>PVJO010002075.1:0-152794 GCA_004026905.1 Hystrix cristata
AGTGTAGTTACACTTATTGCAAATAGGGAGGGGTGGGTGAATGGAAGGGAGGGGAGGGGAAGGGGGGAAGAGGGGGGAAAACCAAGATGTATCATGTACAGGTACAAAATAACCATGTTGATTATGATCATTATGTATGCAATGTACCAATACATGTTCTTGGTAAAAAATAATAAAAAAATTTAAAAAAAAATAAAATGAGATGAGTCCATGATCCCAGCAGTGATGTAAAAGGCTTCCTTTCTCCCTGCAGCTGTGAACTAGCACAATCACCATAGAGAGGAGTATGGCGATTCCTCAAAAAACTAAAAAATAGAAACTCCACATGACCCAGCTATTCCCCTTCTAGGTATCTTCTCAAAATAGTTGAAAAAAATCATCACATTACAGTGCTACATGCATAAGCATGTTTATAGCAGCACAGTTTAAAATAGCTAAACTTGGAACCAGCCTATATATCTATCAACAGAAAAAAGAATAAAGAAAATGTGATATTTATATATAATGGAGTACTACTCTGCCATAAAGAAGGAAATTTGAGGCATTTGTAGGTAAATGGATGTACCTTGAGACCACAATGTTAAGTGAAATAAATCAGACACACATGTTTAACTATCGCATGGATTCTCTTATGTGAAAATCCAGTATAAAGAGCAAAATGAAAGATAGATAATAAGAAGTAGGGAGATCTTTTTCAAAGGGGAAGGAGAACAACAGACAGAGGGGGCAGTTTACAAAAACGAATTGAAGAAAAAATAGAAACAGAGCTTTTTCAAATGAGAAGGGCAACGAGAGTTAGAGGGAGCTGGGAGGGAAGGGAGGGGAGGGGAAGGAGACCAAAAAAAAAAAAAAAAAGAATTAAAATGTGTTATTTACATGCATAAATTCCATACAATAAACGAAATTATTATGTACTGTGCCATATAGTAATAAATTTTTCTTAATTAAATGAGGTCATCAGCAGAAAGATGGGTAGACAGGCATACTCAGGAGGGCCGTAGCCTCCTCGGTAGTTCTGTTGCCCATCTGAGCTGGGTAATCATAGCTTAGAAAGGAGCAAAACTATCAAGAAGCAGACATGGATAAACCTCAAAAATACTACGCTAAGTGGAAGAAGCACTATAAGGTTCTTTCACGTGAAATGTCCTGAGCAGACAGAATCCACACGGAGGGAATGCGGACTGGCCACTGCCAGGAGCTAGGAGCAGGAAGGAACGAAGAGAAACTGCTTAATGAGTAAGACGTTTTCATTCACAGAGATGGAAATATTTTAGAAGTAGATAGACACGAGAGCTCTAAATGCCACTGAATTGTTCACTGCAAAATGATTGATTTTATTTTTATTATCATTTAAAAAGAAGGAAAAAATTAAACTAAAATATCGTGTGGGAGGAGAGGGACACACTGAGAATAGCTTCAGGCCCCATTCCAGTCCCAGAGATGACTGCTTTGCAAAGAATGAACTGCACATCTAATGGAAAGTGGAGTTCTGTTGTTGGCCTTTTGTGCTTCTAAGTATGTATTCAAATGTCCCTGCTTCTTTGCTATAATGATGTTAAGAAGGTAAAACAACCGATTACTATTTCATAAAATGCATCGAATCCCTTCCTCAAGCACACAGAGTTGCGTGTGCACTTACAAGGCAGTACACATCATTGTTAAGTGTTTTGGCTATTAATCCGGAAAACCAAGCAGGTCCAAGGTATTACTTTGGCAAGGCACTTGGCCATACAAATAACACAGAACATAAACTTGACCTTCGACAAACCCGCAAGCTCAGTACAAAAAGAAAAATATAATCTTGTCATTTGTCACTTCAGACTCCTTAGGCAGAGAGGAGGAGGAAAAGAAGAAAAAGAGGAAAAAGAGAATTAAAAAGATGAAGATTTAGGAGACATAGAGGCACAGGAGAAAATACCAGGTAAGATGCAGAGGAGGACGAGGAGCAGGAGGCGAAGAGGAGGAGAAACAATCTGCAGTAAAAGGCGCGGGGTGGGTATTCAGGGTTAACCACATTGTGGTTTTACCGTGACTCAACCAAGGGCAGTGGAGCAGAGTGGTCAAGAATACATATACGGCAACAGCTACGGTGGCTATGGGGCAGTAACATCTGGACAAAGGGAGAAGGAAATAAACAGAAATCAGCACTTTCTTCCTCTACTTCCAAGGGAGCAGTGCTTGCCAACATGTAGCTTCCCCAAGAGGTGAAGCCCTTCCAAGCCCCCATCTCTGACCTGCTCCCGAGGTCATGGAAACCTTCTCTTCTCGGTCATGATCAGGGCCTAAACACACATGCCAAGCACATGCTGGAATGCAAAGTCACGTGTGACGGCCTGACAAGCCGTGTGTATCCACAAAACTCATCCTTGATTTTCCTACCTGGCCCCGGGGCCTAGGGGTGGCCGGCTGCTCCTCTAGCCCGGGGACAAGCAAGTCTCGTCAGCCACAGAGTGAATGCCTCGCCCACACCACACAGGCAAATGAGTCTTGGGTTTAAAGAATACATTCTTTTCCAATAAGTAAAAACAAAATAATAACCCACAGCTATGTGATACTTTTAAATGTTTTCCTAATTCATATATGATGTTCATATTATAAATTTTTCTATGTTGATGTAAAAACTTATTAAGGAATAAACTGTATCTTACCAGCAGTTCGTGTCTGTGAAACAGAGCAAGGCTCCTGGGTGGTTTCCTTTAGTATGCTGGGCACTTCTCTGCAGATCTATACCAACAGGCAAACAGAAACAGAATACTATATAAATAAAGATGATTGTATTCTCAAGAGAGGGGTGTTTTCCTGAATGATAGCTGTGCCACTTTTCGTCCCCTTAACAGCTATGCTTCCATCTCCACCTTCACTATTGGCTGCAATCTTGCTTCACTCCACTGAAGCAAGATCATTACTCCACTGACGTTACTGTCAACAATACTGGTCAGCTCTTAGCTGTGGGGACCTCTCAGCAGCAGTTATGTTGTCCATCCCCAACCCTGTCCCTGAATCCCATCAACGCCCTGTGATCCTCACTTGCTTCCACCTCTCTGACCACCTTTCCTAAGTTTCCTTCACCACTTCATTTTCCTCCGCCCATCCACCAAACACCATTATTCTACAGTTAGTTTTTTTGGTCTTCCTGCCCATGACCCTGGACCCTGGCTGAGTCCTGGTTTCCACTGATCTCATCGACCTTACAGAGTTTTCTAAGGCTGAAAACTCCCAGTATGTCTGTAGTTCAGTTCTCTCAGTCAACTGGATATTCAGACACATCCAAATGTGAATTCTCCATCTCTATTTTTCCTAAAATTCTCCTTATAAATTTTTTTTCTAGACTCTAACTGATCCTCCTATACCCATTCTTGGGATTACTCCATTCACCTTTGCCGTGTAGGTACAGTGATCTCTCAAAAATATAACTTTCCCCTTTAAAATACATCAATAGCTGTCCACTACCCTCAAAGCAGTGAACCGTTCTCAGAAAAAAGTTCAAATCTCACAGAGATCTATGCATGGTGAGGCATCCAGGATCTGAACTCTGCGCACCCTTTTCTGCCTCACAGTCTATCCTGAGTTCTACTCCACCCTTTCACTTGCTGCTGCTTCTCCCTGCAAGGCCCTTCCCTCCACTCTTCACCTGACTTACTCAGCCTTCACAAATTAACCTGCATGTGATCTTCTGCTCCAAATACTCCATGCTTAATCCCAGAGCCAAGCAAGTGTTCTGTCCACATGTTGCCATGGACATGTCTGTGTTAAAATTGTTTGGCCACTTGTCTCATCCATAACAAGCTCTGTGGGTGGCAGCAGCGCCACACTCTCTTCTGGATTCCCATCTCTTGAAGTGATGCCTAGCATAAGGTGTGAATCCTAAAAACCCACTGAGTTGACAAAAGAATGAATCAATGACATATCCCACATTAGTATTTCCTAAAGTGTGTTTTGTGCTCTGCACAATAAGCATTGCTTGGTCTTAGGCATTCACAATTCCCCAAAGCAGATGATATTAAAATCTACAGGATGGACCACAGTAACAGAAGCTTCAGCATTGTCTAACATAGCATCCCAAACTGACCACTGTGAATCCTCGGTGTTAAATAAATGTGTGGTCAGACTGGATGTGGACAGACTGAGCCTGGCAAGTGACAAAGGAGCCAATGCACCCAGGAAGGAGTAAAAGGGAGAGAGAGTCACAGACAGAGTCAGAGATACCATGAGAGATTTCATAAATCAAGGTATGTTCCTTGGCTTTTACTCCAATTTTGGAAAACCATTAGGGACTTTATTTAGCGGGTTATCGGATCTGAATAATGTTTCAACAAATCACTTTGGCTGCTTCATTAAGAAGAGAACGATAAAGGCAGACCCGGAATCTGGGAGACCAGGGAACAGGTTTGTGAAGTAAACAAGACACAAGATGATGGTGACTTGAGACAAGTCCGTAACAATGAAGGGAATGAGATGTAGCCAGATTTATGATTTATTCAAACCTAAGAAAAGTTGAAAGAATTGTATAGAAAACAATAGGGCCCTCCCAACATCTACACTTGTCAAAACCCTCCTGTGTTTGCCTTATCGTATAGCCTTTCAGCCATCCACTAAATGGTCAATCAAGCAGATAAAAGAAGCTGATGATGGTGACTCTGAGGTGCCATTCTTGGTTTGGGGGTGTTTTGTCTCTTTCTGAGATATAATTCGTAACTACATTGTAAAACTGCCTCTGAGGTTTCTGACCTAAAAATAATAAGGATGTAACTGCCAATAGCTGAGGCGCGAGGCACACTAGGGCACAGGCTGGAGGTGGCAGTCAGGACAACGGCGTGTGCCAGTCTGCAGTGCTCAGCAGGCGTCGGAGCACAGGAGTTGAGCGAGTCCAGAGCCCAGAGAGAGCCAGACCTGAGACAGAGATGGGCGGGGACCAGAGACTCTTCCAGGCAGTAACTCTCCATAGAGAGCCTCGATCAATGAAGCCTGCCTCGTTAGATATAGGAGAATGGCTACTATTTTAAGAGGATCACAAAGAAAACGTGACTGATAAGAGGTCCATGCAAATGCAAATATGGCAAGAATATATCCGTGCAACATCCCACACAGACCACTGGCTCTGATATTGAATGTACCAGGCCAAAATAAAAAGAAATCTATGATTTCATCTACCTTTAATCATTTCCACAGCAAAAGTAATTGTATGAGATTAAAGGACCTCATTTTAGTCACATTTGCAGGCACATTGCTACATTCCACTGGAAATCAGTAAACATATATTGAATGAATAAAATTATTGCAAATAAATATATATGTGCAACATCGGGAAGCTACTTTAAGGCCTTAGACTTCAGAAAATTATTGCTTAACTGCATTTTATTGCCTAACTGTAATACATATTCATTATAATCCTCTAGGCCAAAGAAATCCATGTAAAGTAAAACAAATTCTTTGACAGTATATGCTTCTGTCTGAAAGCATATACTGCTGAAAGATGAAAATAATTGCAAATATGAGTATTAGCAAAATGTGCCCATATTTGGATACAAGTAAAAGGTAAAATAGTCACAAAATTCCACTTTTCTGATCCTAAAACCAGTAGGTATGAAAAATGTGTAAGAGTAACCACACATGCGCACCTTATTCCATGTCACGTTCACACTTCTTAAGCTTTCTGACAGTTTATCTCTTTCGAGTAAGCTCAGACTTTTATCTGCTAGCATGTCCAGCTCAGTTCTATTCAGCCACTTGAGTTTTTCCGCTTGCACTTCCATGTCTTGCCTTACATCCTAAAGCAATCAGAAGACAGGCGTAATGAGCTGTTTTGCAAGGCGAAGCTGGAGAGGACCATTAGAAATCTCTTGGAAGAGCCTTCTTACAAATGTGCAATTTTAGTATCTTATATGGACAATGAGCTTTCAAGAAGCATGTGCCCATGTCAAGAAACCCTAACTGACAGAGAATAGATACGCACTAATGTTCATCTGTGTGCACTGAACAGCCTATTATATGTATTATAATTATATTGCTAATTTAACGCTCTATTCTTATCTCTACCTTCATACTGCCCTAACCTTTGTAACTCTCCCCAATCTGTTTACAAAAGGGACATTACTAGAAAACTGTTGAAATTTTTAGGTAAATATATTTTTATATTTAAAACAAGACATTAAATATAAAATCAATGTTTGTGTCATATTTTTCATCACAATTAAACATTTCTTCCCCCAAATGGCTTAATCTCAAACTGTTAAGTACCTTTACATGCACAGGCTTATACATGAATGTGAATATACACACAATACAGCATTTTAACACAAAATATGAACACATCATGCTTACTATTCTGCAACATGTATTTAAATTCTTAACACAAAAATATAAATACTTATGGATATAAAATATTTGTGGCTATATTTGTATATCTGTATATCTTTATATAGTATACACAAATACAACTACAAATTACTGTTGGCTGCAAATCAACAAAGAAAGTATTATTAACACAACCACCACACACAATCTAAGGTAAGCACAGGTGAGTTACTCTGCATGTCACTCAAGAGTTTTATTGTAAAACTTAATTTTATAGATCATATTCAGTAATTACCTTCTGAATCTAAAGGCAAAAAACTATACTTCACAGCTCTATTATTTTTTTCTTTTCTTTTCTTTTTTGTGCCAGGAATTGAACTCAGGGTCTTGCGCTTGCTAGGCAAACACTCTAACCACTGAGCTAAATCCCCAGGCCATATTATTTTCTTAAAATGACAAAGTTCATTTAAAATATCCTAAAGCCTTTGGTCTACTACTGAGACCATGATGGTTTGTTTATCCTTTTTATGTGAATGAAGCTTTATAAGATCAAAATTATAGCTGCTTCTTAAAAATAAAACAATTCTTCTTTCAAGTGAACCACATTTACCACAAAGTATTACAAAGTTTCTTTCCCTTTTCTCCTTTAGTCCGGCAAATCTTACTCTGAAGGGTAATGTTCCTGCATCAAAAGGCCTAGACAAGTACAGACACACCAAAGTCACTCACTCTTAATTCTTGCAAGTTTTCTTCCAGCTCAGTGGTTGGTCTCTTTCGCACCAAATTCTCAGCCTTAGTTAACCAACAGATAATGTCATCGAGCTTTTTTCTGTATTCCGTCACCTGCTTACTTTCTCCTTTTAGCCTAAAAGAATGTATTATTGAAAAATATTAAGAAAAATTCTCTAATTAAACATATTTCCTTTAGAAATCTTGACTAAAAACTTGTCCCCCCAAAAAAATTTCTAGTAGTGATTTTTAATATAGATTTCTAATGAATAGGAGTAATAACGTATACATTTTGCCAGACCAAAGACAACTGAACAATGTAAAGTAACAAATTAAAAACCACTGAAACTAGAAAAAAAATTGTCTTCTCTTGTCATAAAAATTACATAGAAGTTTAATGTAATACATGTTTTGTTACTGCAGTGCTGGGAATTGAACCCAGGTCCTTGAGCACAGTAGGCGAGTACTCAACTAGTGAGCTACACCTCCAGCCCTCTTTGTACAAAAAGCTTTTTAAAAGTTAGATAACACCACATAAAATAATGGAAGTTTTCAAAAAATATATATGAAATATGCCTTTATCTAAAATAATAAGGGGAAACGCATAATTCCCTTTGCATCCTCCATGGAGCTCGAAAGACATCATTATACAGCCTAGTATTCACATCGCAAGGCAACTGTCACTCCATTCACAGGACAGAAAGACAAGGCAAAGTACTGAGAACTGAAAATTTTTACAAGTATTAGGAAAAGTAAAAAATGTAAATCTGATTGGTTCATCAAAATAAGTATTATATTTGAACATGGCACCACCTTATAAAAAGAGATCTAAGAAAAGTGTAGCAAAAGTTTTAAAGGACGAAAAGAAAACAGTCAGATGAACACAAAAATGGAACAGCCTTAATTAGCTCTTATAAAATGTTATAAGAATAACATTTATAAGAATACAAACCATCTGTCAGAAGATGAGACTATGATGAGAACTCATACGACAAATAGGATGATACATATTTTAAAAGGATTTGAAAGCTACTAAGAGCTTAATGGTATCATGAATTTTATAGCTGCTATAAATAGATGCTGTTTGAAAACTGAATGTAATTTTTTAATGAATTACATTGTGCCGTCCCTAATAATAATTTACATTTTTATGGCTATGCCTTTTTTTAATCACAAAAGAAAGGATTAACATAATGGCATAATACATGTAAAAAAGTTTAATACGTATTTAATAGTCAATAGTATTTGAAGAGAAGTATTGCAATGCTTAAAAAAACTAATGACTATCACTACGAAACCACAATTTTCAAGTATCCATCAACAGAAAAACCTGCTACAAGATTCAAAATAAGTAAAGCAAGTGACAACACAAATTGTTAAGATTATCAATACTAAAACAGGTGATCTGTGCTCTGTACTGAAAAGCATGTAACTTAACTTCAGAAACACCCAAAACACTGCTATGAACTTTTCACTTCCAAAAAGAGGTTGGAATTTAAATTTCCAATGTTTCATTATCGTGACTAATTTAATACTTTGAAAATAGAACTATGAAGTAAACTAACATTATCAAGTGACTTCAATAAGACATTTTTAAGTTGCCCAACATTTTCATCTGCAAACCAGCTAAATATAACCTTCATTATAAATGTCATCCCTAAAAGTAAAAACAGATTATAAATTCTGTTCAAATAGTAGATACCAATTGCTCATTAAGGAATAACACCATAAGCTGCTAAACTGTGCAAATATTTAACTGCATGCATTCAATACAAACACAAATTGAACTGTGTGACACTTCTCAATGACATCGATTACAGTACACATAAAGCTCTTAAAGTTCCATGGTGGTGCCAATGTTAAGACAGGCTACAAATCTGAAGTGATGTCTGATATGAATTCAGAAAACAAATTTGCTTTAGTCACTATATAAGAGGGGCTGGAGATTTAGCTCAGTGGTTACAGTGTTTGCCTCGAAACCACAAGGCCTTAAGTCCAATCCCCAGCACCAAAAAAAACAAAGAAAAGATGTTGGGGAAGAGGTTTATTATCCATTATACTTCAAAAAATGAGTGAAATATGCATTAATTTAACTTAGTTTCAGGGGCAGTAATTACCACACACCACAGAGATCTGTTTGAAAATGTGTAGGGGAATTGCTGCAATTATTGCTAATGCTCCACTAACTGTAGGTACATGTTTTTACTCAAGAAAGCCTAAGAGTCAAATCACTACAATCCAGAAGGACCCTGTATGCAAACACATGTGCAAGGCACAGAAGTTCCCACAGCATCTTCCCTTCCAGTCCTGCCTTGGTTCCCTAAGCTGCTCCTTGCACTCGTCCCCTGCAAACCTCTCACATAGCCATGCTACTCAATCTCCATCTTTGCTCCACCTTCTCCCTAGAAGGCCGCTACAGTTTGCACCTGGACTTGCCCCCAAGCTTGGTGCTATTAGAAGGTGGCAGAAAGGGGTGGGTCAAGTGGGAAGTCCTGAAGTCACTGGGAAAGCACCTTTGAATGGACGGCAGACCCCAGTCCCTTGTACTTTTCTTTTCTTGCTTCCCCACCATGAAAGAAGGGGTTACCCACCATGCAATTCCACCATGATGCTACCACAGGCTAAAGCAACAGGGTCAAGCAACCAATCATGGACTGAACCCTTTAAAACTCTAAGCCGAAATAAACCTTTCTCTTTATTTGATTATCTCAGCTATTTGTAATGGACCAGGAAAGCTGTCAAGCACTAAGGCCCTCCTTAGAAAGGGTTTATGGACAACTGCTATTAATGATTCTAAACTCACTTGGTTTTAATATCCGTTTTTTTTAACAGTAGGAATTAGCCTTAGCATTGACCTGTAGTCCCAGCCCTCACTCTCATTTTTGTTTTTATTTTTTTTGAGTCTTTCACTAAATTGCTACATTGCCCAAGATGGGATCAAGCTTGCACTCAACCCAGAGTGCTGAGATTACCACACCCGGCTTCCTTTCTTTTAAATACCTAAATTCCACAGCCCATCACAACTGTCTCCATGACAACACAGTATTTTCTTAAGAATGTTTTCTTTAATCAAACTGATGCCACTTTTTCTTTTAAAATTATCTTCTTAGGCTATGAGATCCTTAACGACATTTGAATACCCAGTACTAAACATAAGGCTCAATAAATATTGGTCAATTAAGCAATCATTGGCAAAATTCAGTGGTAATGCACAGAGTCAGTGGTGTTCTATTCACTGGGAAGCAAACATGTTTGCAACCTGAAGACGACCCAACAAAAGCCAGGGCATCTCAATATAGTCACGCACAAAAATAAATAATAATATATCGATTACATTATGAAGGTGAGGAGCTCCATGATTTAAGGGTAAATGGAACTTAGGGTGCAGCACAGCCTTTGACACCAAGAGCAACCTCCTGGGGTAGAGACTAACATAAACTCAGTCAAGAAACGAGTAAGAGCAAGGCCTGACCCTGAACTCAGGCCAACCCTTGAAGTCCAGTGTGATCTTTCAAATAAATCAAGTTACCTCCCTCATCATCATGCTATAAAAAACAGAAACAAAAAAAAAAAAGTTTTTTTTTTATATATATGCCATCAGAATAGGAAAATGAGACTTTATGAACAGCCTAAAAATACTCGTGCTTGTAGCAGCAGAACTCATAATACTTAAGTCTTGGAAGTGGCATATATATTCATCACCAGATTAGTGGATAAAGAAAATATGCTGTTTACACATAGCGGAGCACTAGTCTGCTATAAAGAAAGATTCACTTGAGTCATCTGTAGGAAAATGGATGAACCTTGAGACCGTAATGTTAAGAAAAATAAATCAGACACACAAATTTAAATAACACATGGTTTCTCTTATATGAGAAACCCAAAGTATAAATAAAGAGTAAAATAGAAGATAGATTATAGGAAATAGGGATACATTTTTTGGCAATGGAAAGGGAACCAAAAGATAGAGAGGAGGGGAAAGAAGATGACAAAAGAATTGAGATGTGTTACACACCTGCACCAACTCCCCATGAGGAACACAATCATTATGTATGGCAAATATGTACTAATAAAAATTAAAATTGAAAAAGTTAAAAAAAAATAGTGAGGAGAGAACATGGCTAGCAGAACTTTTACAAAAAATGTTCTATCAGAATATCAGATGATAAAACAACTATGACGTCAGGAAACCGTACTTTAGAGTCTACCCAAAAGGTGTGGACTCGCCCCTTGAAAGACAGCAGCTGACTCACTGGGGCTGCCGGGCCTTCACCTCGGCCAGGATGGCGCTCCAGCGCTGGTTCAGACCGGCCAGCTTGTCCCTCAGGAAGCTCCCGTCCGCGGGGCGCAGTTTTGGCACAATCCCATCCCCGACCCGGTTGACAGCCGCCACGCTGAACTGGTGGCTGCTGATGGCCTCCTCGAGCTCCTGCAGAAGAGCACAACTCAGGGCCAGTCTCACCACCTGGCTACACCGTTCCGATGCGCAAATCCGCCTAAATGTGGTGTCATCCATTAAAGTGTCAGAGAAACGAATTCTTGGAAGGATAGTTTATGTTCATGGAAAAGGCTTTTTAGAACTACATAATTACATTTCAAGGAAATCCTGAAATCAACCCCACCCTCATGCATGCCAGCAGGCAAAACAGAGTGAAACAGGACAGCCTAAGATAGAAAACAAAGGGCAGCTGTTTGTATTCAAGCTGAAGCATCAGTCACGTTTCATTAAAGTGAACTGTGCATCTTCTTCCAAATAAGGGCTTAAAAGCATCGCTCAAAAAAAAAAAAATCCCCCCATATATTTTTATGTCCAGTCATACATAAGCAAACCTCAACATGCATTTTACAGAGACAGTGTTTCACTGGTCTGCGAATTTTTAAATAACAGACGAAAGGGGTATTTTAAAATCTAACTGAAGCATTGATCTGTAACTCCAAAAAATACAAAAATGCGTTAACATGTTTACGAGAAAAACAAAAGCTTTCTCTTTTAACTCCTCATGAGCCCTCTGTAAGAAATACATTTTAGGGTTTTTGATAAAAGGAAATATTTTTAACAACAGTACAATTGAAATCCTGCTTTCTATCATTATTTTTAAAGACTTAATATTATCAGAAGAACTTATTTAGCTATTGTATTAGATTTTTCCAAGACTGAATTAGACTTACATGAGCAGCTGCCCTGCTATATAGCTCAAGAATAACTTACTTTTATGATAATTATCTATGATACAAAGAAAAATGAGATGCCTGTGTATTGAAGGACAGAAAGCAGGTAAAGTATGTATACATCTTTTCTGTCCTTGATAAGATCTTAGGTACAAAATTTTACAAATGTTATTTTCAATATAAAATTTCAAAAGAAGAAATTGTTAGCATGGGCTGGTGGTACACGCCTGTAATCCCAGCTACTGGAAAGACTGAGGCAGGAGGACCTCAGTCCAAGGCCAGCCTGGGTGACTTAGCAAGAGCCTGTTTCAAAATAAAAAATGAAAAAGGCTGGGGATATAACTCAGTAAAAGACTCTGGGCTCAATGCCCAATACCAGAAAAAAAAAAAAAAAAGAAAGAAGGGAAAAGGAAATTGTTCTTAAATAATTTTTAAAATGAAACTACTCATATTGGCCATTAAACAGTACTTTTTATTTAAACTTGTTTAAAATCCCAATTAAAAATGGTACATGACTGATTTCTCTTAAACCTCTGAAACCAGAAACTAGACTAAAAATTACAAATTATCTATATATTCCCGAAAAATTAATATATGTGGTTCCAACTTCTGAGATTTGTCTTGACTGCCACCTGCGAACACACAGGCAGCCTCCATGGCAGCTCCCTTCCTGGGACAAACACACTCACCCGCTGATGTGCCCTGGCCTTCTCCAGATCCAGGCTGCCATCAGCAGCACAAGTACTCTCCAGGACCTCTTCTGCTTCTGTCATCCACTGCGTGAGGTCATTAAGGTCACAGTGGAACTGTCTCCATTCTTCTATGGCCCTATCAAAGTGACTGCAGCATGAGAAACAAAGTAAAATGGGTTTCTAAATTCTCCAAGTATGCCTAAAAACATTTTTTCTAAAAAAGAAATTCAAATCTCATTTAAACTGACATTTCCTAAATGCAGTAAACTCACAATTCATCTCTCTGTGAGACCAATCTTCACAGTAGGTGGTAGTTAATAATTCCTCTTTGAGAAACAAGCATCATACCAAGACCAAAGCAATCTGCACACACCACCATTCCACACACATACATGTATGTACACACACACAGAGGCACCTTTTCATGTGAAATATTTAGCCTTCCCTGGGTTGCAAACCAAGCTCCACTAGCTATAGACATGTCAACCCACCCAACTTTATACACTTAACATTTCAATACCATACAACATATGATGAATTACTCTATTTCCTAAAGAAAAAAATATGTTGTTTGATTGCCAGAACACTTGGTTCTAGCTAGAAAAATTCCAAAGGGCTAAAACGTTCAGAATTTCCTTGTACTCTACTGATTCTGTGTTATGGACTTAATTCGGTCCAGTGGAGATTTGTCTGTTGAAGCCCTAAGCCCCATAGTGACAGTATACTTGGAGATAAGGTTTTCAAGGACATGATTAGGTTATATGATTAGGTGGAGCCCTAATCTGAGAGGATGAGGAGGATGTGAATTGAGGGAAGAGACACCACAGAGTGTTCTCATGTAAGAACATAGCAAGAAGGTGGCGATCTGGAAGTCAGCAAGAAAAGCCTCACAGAAACGAACCCTGCTACACCTTGCTCTTAGCTTCCAGTCTCTCGAACTGTGAGCAAATAAATGTCTGTTGTTCAGGCCGCCCATGTTGTTCAGGTTGCCCACTTCTTACGGCAAACAAGCAGTCTGTGTACTGAGTGCACTAAAAATTGTTTTTAAAATATACAATATTTATGCTCACAGTGAAAAAGCAACACATATGCATAGTCTCCATTTAACTAATGACATCACAAAGAAAAAGACTATAAGATATAGTTATGTAAAATTAAAGGTTCTATATCTCAAAAATCACCATTATCAAAACAAACAGCATATGAGAAGCTGAGACTACTTATGCAATAAACAAAAAATATAAATGGTTAATATTTTTAATGAAGAAAAAAGCTTTTGCAAAAGTAAAGAAATAGTAGTACCATGATTTAAAAATGAGCAATACTTGGTCCAATACACATATATATGAATATTTAAATCTCACTGATAAAGAAGTGAAAATAAAATTCAGATGCAACCTATTGATATAAAATTGGCAGAGATCTTTAAAAAAGAATCCTGCTAACTTTAGCCAGGGTTGAAAAAGGACACGTTTGCAAATACTGTTGGTGGCCCAGGTACAGTAACCAATTTCACGGTGTAATCCAGAGTTTTAAAATGTTATTACTTTTCAGCAAATTTGCTTCCTCTAATAATCAAGCCTAATAAAATGTAAGTGAGGATAAGATAGTCATAAAAATATACTCTCTAAATGTACGAAAAGATGATTTTTAAAATCTGTACAAAGAAATAAAGGCCATGAAAAACTCCCTTTTCAAGGATTGTACAGTCATATGAAATGTACTGGCTGAAAATTGTTAAAAAGATGAAGAATATGTGTCTCTAAAGTTTTCCAAGTATTATTCTGCATTATTCCTTTTATGTAGTGCTTTATATTAGGCTATTTCATATCTTACTTGTGTTCCTACTACATTTAGATCTACTGGAAAAAATCATACCAGTTTTTATTTCTACCTATCAATAGGCCTGGCCGAAATCTAGTAAGAAGGCTCAAAACCATTCTGTGAAACAGAAGGCTATAAAAAAGGAGTCAGAGTTACATATGGATGCCAAGTATCTGTAGCTGTCTCTACCCTTCACTCACATTAATCATCGAGTGTATAGAGAAAGTGGACATTAATGAAAATCCTTTTTAATTGTTTAAAGAATAGGGCATTATTTAGATATTAATAATTTAAAGGTGCTCCCACGTTATTTAGATAAGCCGTAAATGGTCATCTATATGGGATCAGATTCCTCCTCAAGGAACTATTCTCATCACAATGTACTGAGCAGAGCATACTATAAAGACATGAAACATACTATCAGTAAGTGTTACTATACATGAACTTCTTCCTGGCCCACAGACTTGCAGGCATATTTTTAGAAATTAAATAGGAATGTGGTGTGCACGCACCCTTTCCGATCATTGTACATCCTGTTAACTCTGTCCCACTTGGCGTTGAGCTGAGACAGCATATCCCTGATCTGAATGGCTTCGGGGCCAGAGGCTTCCACGATAACATCGGGCTGCTTTTCATGAACAACTTCGATCTGCTCTCCAAGTTTGTCCAGTTGGTCTCTGATGGTCTAATGACACATTGCCACACATTAGCAAAATTCAGCAAAGGAACAAAAGAACAGAATCACAGATGACTGAAAATTTACATTGGGTAACACCCATTTTAAAATAAAAATGAGCCATAATTATTGTTGCTCATGAAAAGTGGAAATATTTTTTAAAAGTATCCTGTGTTGGTCAAAGTGAGCAAAATGCTCCAACACTAATGGCAGGGAGAAAAAAATGCTTGCCGGTGTTCAACACAGCTTTTAGACAGAACATATGAAGAATCCTGATAACAATCTATGGCGGCAAGAAGTGTTCAAAGTGGAATTAGTTGTATTTTCAATTATCTAATAACACCAGTTTAAATGACAGAAATGAGCTATCAAAACTATAAAATCCATCGAAGACTTTACGTAAATGCAATTAAATGATACAAAAAAGATTGAAAGAATTAAACACCTTAACTGCAAAGCTGTCCTTCCATACCTCAGCAACCAGACAATCTTAAATCACTATAGATGGCCTGATAAATGTTGCATTTTACACAAATGACAATCAGGATTGTAAGACAGGACTATGCTCTCTGCTTATGTTTGATGACAAAAACGTCTGAATTGCAAATAATTAATATCCATGCATACATAAAAATCCACAACCACTTTTAAAATTTAGAATTGTTTGTTATATTTCTTTGGTGAGTACAGGAAAGTTGTATTATTCATATACATTACTGTTTCATTGGCTCAAATTTTAAAGGATGCACACCACCTAAGCAGTTGAGACAAATTTCTTGCTTCATTTCTACATTAACTGTGGCTATCCCAATACAATGCCTAGAGATTTACCTTCAGAGAGTCTTCCTGAAAAGAGAAATCTTCATAGACAGTGGAACTTAGGTCAGGAACATTAAGGGATAATTCAACCCCATCCATGGTAAGTAATACTTTGTTAATTTCAACCAGATAATCTGCAGGAAGAGATGGTGATCTAATCCCAGAAGTGAGTTGACTTGTTTTCCTCTGTTGAATAGGGACTGCCTATAAAAAAAAAGACATTTTTAAAGTAATGCCTATACCTTAAAACATCCCCAGAATGAGTTAACAGCAGAAATATTAAAGACCGTGAATCCAAGTTAAGAATCTTAATTACAGTTTTGTGTATTTTAAATGTGCACTGCTTCAGAAACCCTTAACAGTCTTTATTCTAATTTTTACCTGCAGCCTGGCATTAAACAGCATAAATAAGCTAATATCTGAAAGTTTTGTTATTTGAGTGTGTGGGTTTTTTGGGTTTTTTTGGCAAGACTGGAAGTTAAATCCAGCAAGTACTCAACCACTGAGCTAGACCCCCAGCATTTAAAAAAAAAAATTTTTATTTTTATTTTCAGAGAGAGTCTCCATTCCTGGACAGCCAAATTTGAAGCAAGCTTACAGATATCCTGATTTTATCAATAAGATTGATTAATACTTGCTGTTAATAATAATTTTACTATCTTAATGCCCCACATTCCACTATTATTCAGAAAGCACTTCTAGACATATATGGATATGTCTAAAACAGAAAATTCTGCATTTAAGCAAACATAAAAGAATGCTAAATAATATGACCACCCAAGAACCAGTTTTGAATAAAGAGATGCTAAATATTTTTATGAAAAGGAAAAAAAAGTTTTAGTTTTTCAATTTTTCATTTTTAAAAATAGGTCTTTTTGTGGAAGATCAGAAAATTAGGCTCAACTGTTCTTCCACTTAACTATAAGAAAAAAGAACAGAACCCAGTGAAAGCCTGTGTGGGCCGAATAATCGTTCCAGAGGAGGAAAGGAGCAACGAGCCCGCCCGCCCTTGCAGCTTCCCATCATTCCCCAGATCTGGCTGAGGGCGCTTTTGTTTCTCCAGAGCAGAGGTGGCTCCCAACATCCAACTACTCACTTCTGTCAATCATTTAACATCGTAGTGCTTTTCCTCTCTTTGCATCACTAGATATTACTTGGGTTTTAAAGCTGCTCTATTGGATATTACTGAGAGCCACTTTTATACCTTAGAAAGTATGACAAGACCAGGGATCCCGCGCTGCTTCCTCTGCTACATAACAGGGTCTGTCCTTCTGCAAGGCCGAGTGGGCCGGAGGCATCAGAAAGAATGGGGGAAGGTGTGATAAACAGAATGTGTCTAGTTAAGAAAAAAGTCACATTCATCGGGACTGTCTCTTTTCCATCCAGACAATAAAGACAGCCAGAGACTTTTCTGAGCCTTTGAGCTCTTACAGAAGGAGCAAGGTGGTTCAAGATGTGCTTTCTATAATTCCAAAATAGATTTTCCCCCCAAGAGAGTGATCAATCAAAACGTCCTAGAAGAAGAAAAATGTCCTCAAGATCTGACCTAGACTTTACTTGTGGATAACTTCATTTTTTGAGAATTTTGCTAAAACACAGAAACACATATAAACTTCAAGTTGGTGCTGAAATGAGATACTCTTACAAGACATGGCTTGTATTGTTCAAGTTTGAAGAGATGAAGAGATTTAAATGAGCATTTTGTAAAACATTCCAAGTTTTGTTTCTATTAAATTATGGGAAAAAAACTGGAACTAAACAGAATTAACTGTTCATCAACTCTCTGGCTTAGGGACTTTTAGGTCCCAAAACAGATTTGTAAGAAAGTACAAACGAAGGACTGGGGATGCCACTCAGGGCCAGAGCATTGCCCAGCATGTGCGAGGCCCTTGGATCCATCCCGGTGCCACAAGAAGAAAATTACAAAGGAAAACCAAGTCAGGTGTGGCCTAACAAAAACTTTAAATGGCTGTATGTTAAAGGTAAAACAATTAGAAGATAAATGTCAATAAGAAAATGCAGTAAATATGACAAGAGATTAATATTTGTATTTGATGATGACAGATACATATTTAAGAATAGCAATAACCCATTACCAAAACAGGAAAAGGCCATTTAACAAATACAATATTTCCAGTAAGAAAATGAGGCCTGTAAATGGGTGGTTCTTAATTCTGATTGCCCATCTGTTATGGCTTGTGGATGTCCCTCCAAATCCTCATGCACCCACAGGTGGAGCATTTCAGAGTTGGCTGGAACTAGAGTGTATGAAGATGGAATAAGAGTGTGTGATTACTGGATTAGTCCTCTGATTGGGTTAGCACGGCTCTAGGTATGGATAAGGCGAAGGCCCATCCTGGGTGTGGGTGGCACCACCCAAAGGGTGGAATAAAAGGAAAAGCAGAAAGAAGGCTGCTGCTCTCTGCCTGCCCTGCTATGGACTATTTCTCCTCTCCCAGGCCCCGCTGCCAGGCTGCCCTGCCTTGGAACCAGCCCACTATGGACTGAAACCTCTACAAACTGTGAGCCAAAATAAACCTTTCCTCCTTTAACTTGTTGGTCCCAGGTACTTTGTCCAAGGAAGTAACTATGACATCATGAGAATCATTTAGAAAGCTTTTAGCTTTTTTTTTTTTAATTACAACATCTAGGTGCAAACTGAAAGATTTAATTAGTTTGAGGGATAGATTTGGGCATTACTACTTTTTTAGGTTCCCCCAAATGATTCTAAGACTCATAGTTAAGAGCAATATTGGTTTTGAAAAACTACAGATTTGAAAAATACATATTTGTCCTAAATACATGGGCCAAAATACAAGAATTCCAATAAATAATGCTATTGAAATCATTTAACTTATGGCTAACAGTAAATATTAGTACTTTTGACAAACAAATCCATGTATTTAATATCTAAAAATTATTCCTATTTTGGGTGAGTAATAATGTCTGATTTGAGACCTAAAGATGGTTTTTTTATAGCCTGAATCCCTGAAGAAGTATTAAGGAAGACAGATACTTTTACAAGTAGTAACAAAGTATTAGGTATAATACATTCTGACAGAGGTTAAAAGTAAAAAAAATGGAGGTAAATCTTAAAAAATAACATTTTTCAGGTAAAATAAGAAGACAAAACCCACTGCAAAGAAAGGGAATAAAACTAGAAAGATCCTAGAGGTGCTAAAGCATATGGTGTATTTAGGAAAATATGAAGCAACTCAGAGTAGTTTTGCTACATAGTGAGCGATAGCCAGACCGAAGAAGTAGTAGCCAGGGGTCAGACTGGAATCACATCAGAAGGGCACAGTCCACTCAAATGTAGGTATCCCACAGGCAGTAAAGACACTGCAACCTCAAACTCCAAAATGCCTAAATAAAACTGGTTCTGGAAGGGACTACCAAAGGACAGACCCTGGGGAATACCATCACCACTTAAAATATAACTAGCAAGCCAAGCATGGTGGCACACTCCTGTCATCCTGGCTACTCAGCAAGCTGAGGCATGAGGATTGAAAATTTGAGGCCAGCCTGGGAAACTTAACAAGACTTTGTTTCAAATAAATAAAAGGAATGGGAATGTAGCTCAGTGGTAAAGTGCTTGCCTGGCATGTGGAAGGCCCTGGGTTCAATCCCCTGGCCCACAGATAGGAGATCCTCATTTAAAAAGGAGCTAGTAATGAATCCTGTTCTGGAATATAAGTCACAGAATATCAGCTTTGAGGATTTAGTTATTTGTGAACTAGAATTTTGGGTGACATGGCCAAGACCTACATATGTAAAATACAGAAATGAAGGAAGTCACATGTGAAAGGGACAGAGTTCTTCTAGAATTCACGTAAGATCAGAAATCCAAAAGAGGTGATTATGCATTTCTATTTCTTTGAATTCTATCATATCCAAAAATATAAACACCCAGTTAAACACATCAGAAAGGAGGGGATAATATCCCAACTGGTTTGGAAACTATCAACAAATGTAACACCAAACATCTAAATGGCACAAGCTGAATTAAATGCAGCAGAGATTCCCCACCAATATACCTTAATTTTGTGGTATCTTGTGTGCAAAAGTAACAACTGTAAATGGATCTTTTCTTTCTTATTATCCTCCATAGGCTGATGTAACATTTGTTCTCCTCTTTGTAGAACTTCCTCAATCTGGGCTCTCTCCTCATCCATCTGAATGTTAAAAAGAAAAATATTATTCAAAATATCAGTAGAGTCACTACTATAAGTTGCCAAGTAGGAGAACTAACCTATAAAGTACAGGCTTAAGTCAAGAGATGTTAATCTGAATGATGAAACAATTCATGGTTTTCTTCAAATACTTTATATTTGAAATTTAAATACCTCAAAGCTACTTAATTCTTCAGCAAGTTAGCTGAAGAATTACTTTTAGTCTGAAAGCATGGGTTGTGTGTATATGTGTGTGTGTTTAAGGGTCATATAAATCACTTGGAAAATCTGCAACTGATGCTCAGAAAATCACCTTTGGATTTCTCCGGTTATACTTGACAGGTTACGTGGGTAAACATTACCAATATAAAAATATAATTAAAAGAGAAGAAAAATGAGAAAAAAAACCATAGTTTTTGAAAATTCTTTCAAACAAACCTCTTCATTGCCATCACTGTGCTCCAAGTGCTTTTCCACAACTTTTAACATATTTTCTACGTCCTTTTCTAGTCTATCCAAGTCAGAGAAAGGCACAGCACCTTCGAATGCTTCAGGGGCGACCGCACATTGGTATGATGTGGGTTCCTGACCAATCAGCAGCTGCGGAAGGAAAAGAGCTCTCTGAAAACACATTCTCCATTTGACTCTCCATAAGTCATCAGAGACAAGGTGTCAAGAGAGAGACTAGCCTTTACTTGAATTGATTCTAATTTCATTCCTTCATATAGTGATGATTTTTTTGATCTGGGCTTCTCTGAACTGTCCATTTCCTAAACTCTAAACAGAGATGTAAGTGCGAGGACACCCAGTCGACTGTCTCCCAGCTGAGTACCTCCAGAAGAACTCCACTGGAGTTTGGTACTTGAACTTCAAAGAAGGACATATTTCTCAATCCAGTATTTTCAGATGATGTCTATGCAGAAAAACTTCACATGTGTGTACTAGAAATTTTGCTGACATGGCCAATTTTAATAAAAGTCAATGTAGGAAAATAACATCTAGTGTTGGCTGAGTATGGGAAACTAGTATTCTTGCATCCCCATTATGGTAGAATGAACTGGAACAAACTTTCTTTTGGGCTATTTGGAACATCTGTTCAACAACCTTTATGTGAGCAAATTTTTGCGACAATTTCAAGAAATTCTGAGAATTGATCTGAGAGGCACATTAAGGGCTGAGCAAAGTGATATGCATAAGATGATTTTAACAAATATAATATTCATACAAGGAAGTTAAGAAACCGTAAGGTCACCAATGGAATATTCCACTGTCATTAAAAACCATGTCAAACAATAATACACAAAACTACAAAAATTTTGATATTTAAAAATCACATACACATGAATAAAAATAGCCACATATGTCAAAATATTTACAGAGGTTATTTATGAGGGTGATAATTTTGTTTCTTTATACTTCCTCTCACCTCACCCCTATGTGTCTTGTGCGTTCTTTCTTACACCAAGAAAAATGCTTGTAAATCTATCAAAAAGAATAAAATAAACTCTGCATGGAAAATAAGGAGATATGGTCAAGGTTAAAGAAGGCAAAAGCTAAAACAAGGTTCTGGCTTATTTTCTCTAAGTTATGAATAAGGTAAGTACATTCATAAGGCTTGAAAGATCATTTAGCCTACTACATTACATACTTTTTATTAAAGCAAAGTCAGATAATATTTACTCGCTGCAAGAGAGAGGATCCCTCCTCTTTGATAATTGCAATATACAACACCCAAGGAATTAACTGAATAGTCCAACAGATGCCATCCTATAGGCACAAGTGACATCCTTAAAAACTCAGGATCCTATAATTCCTCAGAATGAACACCTGGTTTGAATGGCCTGGAAGGCAGCTATGGTTTGGTTTGGTTGGTTTGGTTTGGTTCAGTTCTTTTCCCAACAAACCGTCAACATATTTTCATCTTTTAAAATCAACATGTATTGAGCACCCGCTCTCTGCCATGGCCTAAGAACACTACAGTAAAATGTTTCCTTTCTTCCCTTCATAAAACAAGGATAGAAAGAGAGAGTGAGAGGTGGAAGGGAGGAGGGGGAGAGGAGGAGAAGGGGAGAGAGACAGTATAACAAGATAGCACAAATAAATACCTTTTTTTAAAAAAAGGAAAGTTCTTTTTTAAATTTATAAAATCAGGTAGTTTATCACTCCATGAAATCTAAATTGTGAAGTTACAACTTTTGCATTTGTGAACATTAAGTTCAAAAAATAAGTGTTTCATATAAACATAAATATTAAAATATGACCATAAAGTATTCTAACATTCTAATATTCAGGCCTAGCTTGGGAAGTCTCACTTCTTGTGGCCGCAGACTTTTGTCTCATTTCACAGCCAAGTCTAAGCTTCCCTTGAGTCTTCTAAACCTTTTCTCAATGGGAAAGGTTTCTCAGTGGGTTGTTTCCACTGTAATTCTTTTTGCTTTTTCTCTACATCCACAATTACAAATTTATAAGGACGAATGTTCCACTCAAAGAAAAAAGAGATTAAAATTATTTTAATTTTAAAAATCTTATGTATACGCTATCTTAACCACCATCACTTAGACACATGTCTAGGAAATATGGCTTTTCATAAAAATGTAATTACTCACTTTGGCGCTTTTGATGTGTTGAGACACTTTTTCAAAGTTTCTATCCAGTTCGGCTAATTTGGGTTCTACAAGCTCCCTGCTCGAGCTTCCACGTGCATTCATCAAAAGAATGGCTTGATCATGGGCATTTTCAACCTGGAGGGTGGCATCATCCAGCTCAGATAGTAGACGCTAATGGTAGGAAAGGAGAAAAAAAAACACAAAATTATCCTTTGGGAAAAGTCAAAATCAAACATGGTTGTGATGCTTACACAGAATTAAAGGAAGTTAATAAAATGTCTGGGCTGCCTAGACATCTCTTCTTACAGATTGCAGCACAATTAAAGAGTGAAATATGCTCATATAAAATTCATCAGAGATCTTGGTTTATCCCAACAAAAGAAATGTAGTGAGGCAAAAGCAAGAGAAGAAGATGCACACGAGTAGCAGAGGGCACTGCGCAAAGAAGAGACAAGAGGAAAACACCCCACTCCCAGAAGTGTTCCTGATTCCTCTAGGTCGCTACCTTCACGATTTCTTCCCGCTTACTCGCTGGTTTGTTTTCAATCTCATCCAATAGAGCTTCAGCTTGATAAAGCCAGGTACTTATGTGAGCGACATTCCCATCGAAGACTTCCAGCTGGTTTTGATGGTTCTGTGAAGGAATTAATAAAACAGGGACACAAGCACATGAAATATTTAAAATGATAATCTTAGAAGAGATTTAAAGAGTAAACTGCTGAATTTAAAGAAGGGTTTTCGACCTTCTTGCAAAGCTCTTCTTTAGTGAGTAAATCTCAATCTGAAAAACGCACAGCTGTGGATAAGCACATTTTAAATCTATTTGATTTAAACCTCAATGTCACAAAACGTGAAAGCAGAACAAAAGACAAAAGTTTCTTTTTCACTTCCAAGCTTGTTTCTAATTTCACATTCTTATATTACAACTGATCTCATTTGTCCCCTTGTATCATATTTTTAAAAACTCATTTATTATGAATAAGAACATAATATTAATAAATGATGACAATATGAATTGAATAGTATTCTGCCTGTTCAACAGACTCTATCCACCAGAAGGACAGGGCCTGCTTCTTTTCTCCTCAGCGCTGCTAGCCCTTCTTCCTGCTGGGGCACAGACCTCAGTAATGCTTTCCGGAGCGGGACATAAAATACAAACGAGAGAAGGGATTTCAAAGCTGGACAAACACTTGAGCAGATTAAAACTTAAAAAGTTCTGGAGGCTAAGAGAAGTTAGAACTTGCCCGGAAAGAGCAGGCCGGGGGAAGGAGAAGTATGATGAAATTGGCAACCTTCAGGAATATTTTATAAGGCAAAGGAAACTAGAAAAACTGGAGAAGAATAAAAGGAAACAAATCATTAATCTCAAATACAGGAAGATTATGGAGAAAGAAAATATTAACTAATAAATGATGTGAAAAAATTCTGACCATGGTCTAGAGACTAAGCAAGAAGTGATGAGCACCAAAATTCTTTACTCCTATAAAGTAAAGAAATCAAACATGGTCATAGAACCAAAAATATAATACCTTAAAGAGGAATCTGGAAGATTAAAAACTACAAAAGCAAGAACTCAGAGAATGTGAAATAGAGGTAGTAATAGCAAAAATGAACATAGTAATAAAAAGGATATATGAAACATTAGAAAACATTCTATAAGCTAAGAAGAAGGTATTAGTTATCATACATAACTCTGAACAACTCTATTAGACATATTCCTTTATTCTCATTTTATATGTAAACAGATATATGGAAATTCCAAACATTATACATAATATATATGGAAATCGAAGCTTAGTGACATCACATTACTTATCTAAGGTTATGCCAACAGTCACAGACTGGGATATACACGTCTATCATAAGTCAACGCCTCAGCCCTAGTCTTCACTGTCCTATACGTCTTAAATGATCCCAATAAATTCTCAAACACATGATAATTTTTTCTGTATCTACCCATTACCCAGTAAGTCTATGAATTTTATAAGAGTCCTACCACTAATGTCAGAATTTAAAAATACATTATGAAGGATAATTCCATTTTTGTAGAAGTTACCATATATTCATTTTTAGTATAAAAGGGACAGAAAACCACTATGAAAATCAAATGGTCAAATTTCCATGAAATAACAGTATAATGGCATAAACAAGAGACTAACATGTTTACAGCGTTTACCAGTTATCATAATCATTACAATAATATTTAAAATCGGCTGTTTTATATATAACTATATGAAAGCAGCTTAAGTTAATTAACTACAGAAATTGCTTGAGGTAAAAATTATAATAATGGTCATTTTACAGATGAGAAAATTGAGGCTTAGAGAGCATTTTAGTAACTTGATCAATGTCATCCAGCTAGTAGTGAAAATTGTTACACAGACCACCAAACACTAGAACCTCTGCTCTTACCTAGTACACTCTTATTAAGATATTATAATAGTTATAGATGTATATGGCCGATAGTAATACAAAAATTAAATTTCATATGCCATTTAGAAAATAAAAAGTATACTTTCTCTCTGTAGATCATGAATATTTTATTCTTTAATAGAGACATGGTGAATGCCTTCCACTTTCTACCTTTTCAAAGAGGTAAAGGAAAGCTACTACTGCAAAGTAAAATGGATTTTTAATGAAATTAATTCACAAGCAAAACATTACTAGGACATGCAAAAAAATGCGATTGGGAAA
Organism: Hystrix cristata; assembly: GCA_004026905.1. Lineage (NCBI taxonomy): Eukaryota > Metazoa > Chordata > Mammalia > Rodentia > Hystricidae > Hystrix > Hystrix cristata. The sequence goes on from PVJO010002075.1 coordinate 25,676, forward strand.
TCTAATCAGAACTGTAAGCACACAAAAATAATTAAAAGAGAGAAAACTTCATGACGAAATTTTTCTTGCCACGTACCATCAGGGTATCGCACCAGTCCTCAGTCCAGGTGCGAACTCGACTCCAGCCGGCGTTAAGGACGCACAGCCTCTCTTCTGCCACAGGCTCGCTGCCCACAACCAGCTTCTGTAGGGCAGCGCTGCTCTCCGTGATGGCGTTTAAATCAGACTTTCTCTTCTCCAGATCCTTCAGGACATTCTAGAAATAACAACACCAAGGCCCACTTGATTTTGTGAGAATTCTAAAAGTTATGTACATCATCTTACTTTTAAAACTCGCTCCTTGTACACATGCACAGTACTCCATGAGTTCCTAGACAATATGCAATATTTCAAAGGCTCACAACACTCCTTGACTTGTTAGTACCAAGAGTTCTTAAATTTCTAATGAAAATTAAAATGTTCAATTAAACAATATCAAAGAGTGTAAGATAGTCAAACATGAAACATGTAATTACTTAAGTATAAATTCCATTTTTTTTTAACAAACATCATAGCACCTGATACGGAGACTCGATTTCTTTATCATACCCCTAGATACGCAGAATCAGTAACTGCACACTGGCAAAGCAACATGATTTCAGAAATCTTAATCCTACAATATTCATAATAAACATATCGCTAGATTAAGACAGGAAATTATTGGGTGTAGAATAATTACTTGAAAGGCGTATACCCTGCATCTAAATTACTTAATATATAGTCTAGAATATAAACACTAGAAAAAATATTTCATACCGAGTAAATCACAGGAGAACTCACAAGTCTAAGCTTTGGTCATAAAACTGTCACAACAGGCAAAGGTGACACTCAGGACGGTATGAGATTACTGGATTCACACAACTTTAAATTTGACCAGGCCCAGCATACAGCCACAGAAACAGGGTGTTTGAAGTCACAGAACTCTTTCAGTCAAAAAGCAGCACGTAAGGCTGGGCATGGTGGTGCATGCCTGTAATTTCAGCACTCAGGAGGCTGAGGCAAGAGGATTGTCATAAGTTCAAGGCCGGCCTGGGCTACATATTGAGTTCAAGGCCAACGGGAACTACATAGCAAGACTCTGTCTCAAAAAAATAAAAAAGCAACATGTGTATATACCTGCCTTACTGCTACTAATTTCCTTGTGCCTTTCTCTTTAAACTGCTGCACTTTCTTAATATAATATTTAAACCACCTATTTCAAGGGTATGTGAACATCATTTGGTCACATTTTGGGAAAAAACAGACAAATTACAAATTCACAACCTAGTTGAGCTGTAAACAGTCACTTGGCCATGTCAAGTACTAGAACGCTTATCAGTGCACTAAAATATCTCTTTCCAGTATTCTTCTCCAGCAGAAGAGAAGAGGAGGGTGAAGGGGGGCAAGTCTGGGCTCCCCGCAGTAAGACGTGGGTGCTCCTTCCAGAGCCAGACACCAAATGACAGGCGCAGTCACTGTCAGAGCTACGAGAAATAACTGTCCACAAGTAATAAAATTGAAATAGTGTACACACTATGGTGATAGATTTCATAATAAAGGAAATATGCTGAAATAATATTTAAGCTATGAAATACAAATATTAAATTCAGAAATGAAAATGCCATTCGGGCTTTACACTAAAAATAACTTTACACAATCTTGAAGTGCAAAAACACTAAAATGTTGTGCAATGTGCATGTTCCTTAAATCTGAAGACAGAATGTTGAAAAGATAAGTGATTATATTTCATACTGTTTGTTTCACCCTAGTGAAGAGAATGTGTTTTGCGATTTATATATTTCATCTTCATTATTTCAAATCTGTAATAAAACTAAATGGAAATTTTAAAATGCAGAATTCCATGAGAGAAAAACTTATTATATAGTCTTTACCTTTAAAAAATGATGAGAATCAACTTTCAAAAATATATTAGAGTACAGAAACACAGATGATCAAATAATATACAATATTTAATATCACTTATGTACTAATTATAAGCAATTAATAAAAAAGAAAATGCATACATTCACATAGCAATAGAATAAATACATAGGAATAACTTTCTTGTACATATATATGTGACATCTGTGAAGAAAAAAATCAAAACACAATATAATAATGTGAAAAATTTGGGGGGAAAATAAGACAGACCATGTTAACAAAAAAAACTGAACAAGAGGTCAGTTCCCCTCCAAAAGATCTATAAATTTCAGGCAATTCAAAATTTCCAACAGAATTTCTTCTAAGAATTTGAGAATAATAATTCTAAAATTCATGTGAGTATTTATCAACAAGAAGCATAAAGACAGGGAAACCCTTAACTGTAATTAAAACATATTATGTATAAAACTACATAGCTAAACAGTTGAAGAATAAAAAGAGAAACACAAATTAAAACAACACTGAGATTCTACCTTACTCCAGAAAGAATGGCCATCATCAATAAATCAAATAATAACAAATGTAGCAAGGCTGAGGGGAAAAGGAGCCCTTCTACATTGTTGGTAAGGAGGTAAAGTCGTGTAAGCACTAAGGAAATCATTATGGAGTTTCCCTGAAAAATTAAAAATTGAAATTCAATTCAATCCAGCTAATCACTTTCTAAGTATCTTCCTGAAAGAACTGAAGATATCATCGTATTACAGTGATCCATGCATACCATGTTTACAGCAGCACAGTTCGTAACAGCTAAATCTTGGAAGCAGCTTACACATTCACGAACGAATGAACGGATACACAAAATGTTCTATATTTGTACAATGGAGTACCATTCAGCCATAAAGGATGATAAACTTGAGTATTTTGTACAAAAATGGATGCATCTTGAGACCATAACGTTAAATGAAATAAATCAGACATACAAGCATAAATACTGCATGGTTTCTCTTATATAAGGAACCAAGAGTATATATAATTTAAAGGGCAAAACAAAACACAATATGAAATAAGGAGACAGATCTTCTAGCAGGAAGGGAAACTAGAGCTGGAAGGAGGTTGAGGGAAGGGAGAACAAGGGAAAATTTTAAATTTAAAATGTGTTACATACATGTACCATCTCCCACAAAGAATGTAATCATTACATACATCAAACATGTACAAATAAAACAGTTGCAGTTGTGTGCGTACGTGTAGGAAAAAGAAAGATACATAAAGGCTTTGGTGCCATCTGCAGTTTCAGGCAGCTGCTGGGAGCCCTGGAACGTGTCCCTTGTTAGGGGGAGAATACACCACACGGTATAAGTAACATTACTAACAAGAAAATAATGTGTACTGTACATGGAAGATAATATTTCCTGAAAAACTTAAATTTAAGGAACAGTTTGGGTCCTTTGTTTTGTACTCGTGCACCACACACCGATGACCTGCACTATTCCCTCTTAGATCCCTCTGTCCACCTCCTGTCACTCACGGAACTCAGGGTGAGGTCACACCTTTGGTGAATTAGGTTCCTAAACTGGGCCTATCCTTCCCAGTGCATACTACCCTGACTTCCTCTCCCGTGTCGCCTCCAGGCTGTGGCAGCCTGCTCCCTCCCAGAACCTGCTCTCCACAGCCAGCGCCTCCGCGGAGGAGGCCGGCAGTGACCGCTAAGCCTTTGTAAGGACCCACTTCCGCATGCGTCATTTATGTTGGGCACTCCTAGCATACCCGCTACTTTCTCGGGAAGTGAACTGAGGGAAGCAGCACGCACTGGGGCAAGAACTCCCCTGTGGGCACTGTCCACCTCAGAAGAAAGAATTCACAAACCCCTAATCTCTGCAATTTCAAAATAACTGTATGGCTGAAGAAAGCGCTAGCATTGACTTTTAAGAACTGTTCCTTTTAAGAATTCTGTTACACTAGTTGGTTTGCGAAAGAAAAATCAGTTATCAGTACAAAAATGATCAGAGAAAAGTTATAATCAGCACAATGCTTGGTAAGGGCTGAACCCCCAGAAACTGCCGCAGATTCTGAAAGCGGCTAATGAGGAAACGTTTCCGAGTGCCCACAAGCGATCAGGCTGACAAACGCCGTGATGCTCCGCGGGCGTCTAATGCTTTCGGAATCCAGATAAAAATAGCTGATTAAAGTGGTTGCTGTAAAATGTGCAGGACCGCGAGATGGGACGCATCCTGCAAGAAAAGGTGTGGGCGGCCGGCGCCTACCTGGGCCCAGGCGAGCTCCGCGTGCAGCCCGCCCGGCGCGCGCCCCGACGCCGACTTCCGCACCAGCTCCGCCTCGGTGGCCGCCAGCCAGTCGGACAGCGCGGCCGCCTCCTTCTTAACCCTGCGCGCCAGCTGGGCCGCCCTCTCCAGATCCTGCTTCCCCTCGGTCACCTGCGGGCAGCGGGGAGACAGACGTCAGAACACCTGGAAGACGCACCGCCCCCGCTTCGGACGGCGCGGCCTGCGTGTGAAGCACCCCGAGCCTGCACCGGCGCGCCCGCCCGCCCGTGTGCTGCCATTCAGAGGGGAAGACGGCCTAGAATCAGCTCAGCAACGACTTCCTGGAAGAAAACTCTTACTGCAGTCTGAGGGGTGAATAAACACATTCTCGCAGTTCTGTGTTTTACGATTTAAAACACGGTACACGACCATGCAACATAAGCCTTACTATTATTTTGTTCTTATTGCTGACCGAAAGCAAAATGAATTCAACTTCTGCCGTGCGCTAAGGAATGTTAATGACAGTGTATCTTTTTGCTGTTATCATTTTTTTAAACTTTTAAACATTCACTGTGGGCTGGGGATTTAGCTCAGTGATTAGAGTGCTTGCCTTGCAAGCACAAGGCCCTGAGTTCGATCCCCGGCACCACCAAAAAAAAAAAAAAAGAAAGAAAGAAAGAAAGAAAAACATTCACTGTATTTTTTCATCGCACCTCATACGTGTGTAATGCAACAGCATCCACAGCAGCCCCTGTGATAGGCCCTGTTCTTTCTACTCCGCACACCAGGAAAGTGAAATTTAAAGAGGTCAGCGTCAAGACGAGAGTGGCGTAGCTTCCAGGGTTACAAGCATACCCACGTTTATAACAGCACAATTTAAACAGCTAGACCTTGGAAGCAGCGCACATGTCCATCAACAGATGAAGGTTATAAAGAAAATGTGGTACCCACACACAATGCAGTACTACTCTGCCATAAAGAAACAAACGTGGGGCATTCGTAGGCAAGCGGATGCACCTTGCAATTCGAGAACACAATAACTCAGGATGAAATAACTCAGACAAGCTTAAATATTGCATGGTTTCTTTTATATGAGAAGAGAGAGAGACACAGAGAGAGGCAGGGAGAGAAATAGAAAACAGATAAATAGGAAGTAGGGAGGTCTTTTTCAAATGGATGGGGGAACAAGAGACAGAGGGAGGGAGAGGGAAAGAGAATGAACAAAATGAGTTGAAGGAGCAAAAATGATGATGAGAAGTAGAGCTTTTGCAAATGGGAAAGGGACCAAGAGTTGGAGGAGCAGGGAGGGGGCAGAAAGGGGAGGAGATGAAAACAAGGATTAGGATGTATTGCATACATGTACCAACTCCCCATGATAAATGCAATCATGCACTGCGAATATGTACTAATAACAAAAAATAAATAAAGTTCCTTGATGTTAAAAAAAAAAGTGGCATCGCCATTGGATTGGGCAAGTCTAAGCATTTACATTATATGATGGTAATCTCAAACCCAGAGCAATCATTGGCAACCTACAGTTGACAAGGTGCCACCCTAAAGGATAGCACAACTCAGTGCCTAAGCAAAGTGATTTCTTACTTTGATGAGCACATACAAATAGTAACAACATGCAAGTAGAGGAGTGATGAGCCATACCGGTATATAAGATGAAATTTTCTTAGATGATGTAGAATGACAGAAAGATGGAATTTTGTTAACAAATAACATGGGATTACACTTGGTTTTTCTGGTCCCCGGGTTCAATTTTATTCTTTCATACCTCAAGGATTGATTGTTATTAAATTCCTTCTAAAAAGTGAAATATTTCTGCCATAGAGTTTAATTAAAATTCAAGACTGTAAATTAACAGCACCTCAATGCACACTACATGAGACAAATACTTGTATTAAGATATTATGTATTCAAATAATACTTATCTGACTCTGACATGCCCAGACAACTACACAGTCATTACAAAATCTAATGCCACCAAAGATTTGTATATACCAAGAAGAATATAATTTACAGTCCACCTGATAAGAATTTACACTTTTCTCAGTCTAATCAATACATTTTAAAATGTACTGCACATTGAATTAGGTCATATAAAGTTGTAAATTTTCAACCTAACGTTTTATCTATTGTCCCTCTTAGAGAGTCAACCATTCCTTCTCAAAAGCATCATCTTCATCAGCCATTAAACTATTCTTGTCTCTTACATTAAAAAAAAAATTAAAATAAAAATAAGACCCTCTTTGACCCCTTCAGCCCTGAGGATATTCTTCTCTCCACTTTTTCCATACAAATCCTCAAAGCCATTTACTTCCAGGACTGGCTCCGTCTCTTCGTCACCCACACACACCCAGGACCATGCTATTCTAGCTTTTACTCCCCTCATTCCACAGAAATTGCCTTGCTAAGTTCAGTAATGAGCCCAATGGTAACAGATCTAAGAGGCACTTTTAAGTGGCCATCATATTTAACTGCTGACAACATTCAAGGTAGATTTTTACACTCATTCTCAAAATGCCACCTTCCTCTGCCTTCCCAGACCTAACATTCTTTTGGTGTACCTACCATTTCTTGCTGCTTATTTTAGTTTCTTTTATAAGCTCATCTTCCTCATTTCTTGCTAAATGATGTAATTCCTAAGACATGGTCAGAGCCCTCGTCTCTTCTCATTCTCTCTCTCCCTAAACAATCTCACTTTTCCTGAAAATTATAATCACCACCTCTATGCCAACGACACATAAAATCCATCTCTTCAGCCCAGATATAGTCTGTAGACCTGAATAACCATGTGAGTAGCTGACATTTGCAATTATTTTCCTCTAAGCTGCTTAGAATGGCAACATATCCACTGTGCACATGTAGTTGTTGCACGTCTCTACCTCTCCTTCCAGCACCCCAGTATCCCAGTGCTGGCTCCTGCAGCCCCATGTGATCAAGCCTAAACCCAGGAGCCAGACCCCGTCTCTCCCTCTCCTCCGCCCCACAGCTAACCATCACAAGTGTCCCCTGCTGATGCCCTTTCCTGGGTATGTGGGACACCAGCGCACTCCATCTCCATCGAGCCACCACCACATTTCGCTGGCAGCAGGGGGACTTCCTCACTGGTCTCCACACATCCACCCTGCTTCTCTCCAACTGCGTCTCCGAACTGCAGTGAATGACGTTTTAAAAACACATATCAGAGCACATCACATTCTCACTAAATAAAAACCCTGCAATAACTATTTATTGCTCTTAAGACAGAGATTTAGACACAAACTGTATAAGCCCAGCAGGGAATGTCTCGTCCCATCTTCCTGACGCCATGCTCCCCACACTGGCTCTCCCTACCCCTCTCTCCACAAGTGTACCACACTGCCTCCTCCCACAGGGCCCTTGCACGGCTGCTTCAGGAGCCTTGGAGGCCCCTCCTCCGGTGTCACCCAGATGACTCTTGCCATCCTTCAGATCTCAGCTTGGGCATCACTTCCTCTGGGATGCTTTCCCAACGCGAGACTGGGCCAAGTCCTCTTTCATCCATACTCTTAAAGCATCACACATGTCCCTTCAGAGCACTTCAGAAGGACAATCTGAAATGACTTCATGTGACTGCGTGACTAACGATTTCCTCTTCAACTCTCCAAAACCCCATTAGATGAAACAACAGCGTGGCTTACGTCAGGACCTGTAATGCTTGTATAACTCCCGACAAACAGTAAAGTCACAATCATGCTGAATGAGAAAATTCATGAATGCTAAGCCATAGTCACAGTTTGGGAATTAACATAGAAACTACCATATCCACGCTTGTCCACAAAATGCCCAGCCATCGAATATTTAACAAATAACTGGAGCTATACGATGCAAAAACAAGCTCTAAAATACGTGTTCCAGATGCTCTGTGCTTCAAGACGTATCACACTGCAACAGAAACCTTGCAGAGAAGTCGAAATTGCCCAGAGAAAGTATGGACTGTCTGTGCTTGCTCATTTTAAATCGATAACAAAAATCAGCTATTTTTCTCTGAGTTTATACAAAGACTTCCAACTTCCTTCAAAAGAAGGATCCAAAACTTTATCTACCAGCTTTCCAGCATTGCCAAGAAGGTCGCCCCTCCATGCATTCTTTTGCCCTGCTGGTGTCACGGCAAAGATTCTCAACAAGAGGACAAGAAGCCGGCTGGATCCAGTCACCACAGTAAATGGCTCTGCACCCCACCATGGATTCACTCAAATGCCTAGATTCCGGGTGCTGCTTGAGAAGTTTTTAAATCCTGACAGATTAATCTGAACTTCCTATCAAGTAATATCCGCTAGAGTCTTGATATTTCAACATCTCTCAGTACAGTACTCAAGTTAGAAATCCAAAGATCAAGAACTTGAGTTTCTGCAAGGTACATTATTTGTAGAGTTTCCTGAAAAGAATTTATGAAATATTGGTAGCCACTGAAGGTATAAATATTAATCTGGATTAAGCATTAAAAATAAATTTCTACATAAATATCGATCATTATAATTTTAACGTATCCATTTAAAGAAATGCAGCAAACCTGACTGGAATATGAATTCATGCCATAAATTTCGAACACCCACTTTCTAAAAAGTGAAACTGAAAATAGAAAACATGTCTGGAGTTGCTCCTCAATGGCAAAGCATATGCTTAGCAAATAGAAGGCAGAGAGTTCAATCCCCAGCACCAAAGAGAGAAGAGAGAGAGAGGAGAGGGAGAGAGGGAGAGAAGAGAGAGAGAGAGAGAGAAAGGAGAGAGAGAAAGGAGAGAGAGAAAGAGAGAGAGAGAGAGAAAGAGAGAGAGAGGAGAGAGAGAGAAGGGAGAGAGAGCGAGAAGGGAGAGAGCGAAAAGGGAGAGAGAGAGCGAGAAGGGAGAGAGAGCGAGAAGGGAGAGAGAGAGCGAGAAGGGAGAGAGAGAGCGAGAAGGGAGGAGAGAGGGCTGTGGCCCTGCTGACCCACCTGCGCCCCCAGCTCATTGTAAAGGACTTTCAGGGAAGTCAGCTGCTCGTCCATGCCTTTAGGGTTGTCCGTTTGCTGCTTCTGGACAATGTGCCTTCCTGTTTTGATTACAGTCTCCACTTCAAGTTTGACTTCACTCAAGGTTTTATACAGTTTCTTAAAGAAAAAACAAAAGACAAATTTCACAGGGTAATAAAAACTTGCTAACTGAAATTACTTCAGAATGCAGCATACGCCAGTTGACGGCTGAGAACCAACCAGAAAGATCAAAGGGTATCACCTTTCCCAAATGTGGTTACAAGGTCAATCAAACGAAAGCGAGGTTATAATAACTTTGGCAAATAAGGCAAGAAAATACATAAACTAAGAGAATTTATGCTTCTTTTAAAAAACTGAGATACGTGTATTCAATGTCTATGAAAATACCTGGTAGTACAGTAGTATAAACATTTTTCTACGCAAAATAAAAAAATATTAACACTAAACCTTAGCTGTCTAATATGTGTAAAATTACATGTTAGGATTAAGGGTGTGGCTCTGTGGTAAACATTATATTCAGCAAACACAAGGCCTTTAGCTAAAACCCCAGCATGCACACACACACACACACACAAAAGTTATATTTTAAAAGTCCTAAATGCTATGACAAGAAAATGCCAATGTTGGCTATTTCCGACTGTTGGGATTTGTAATTATTAACATTAATTAATTTATGCATTTATTTATGTCTATTTCTTCCAGTAGCAAGTCTACCAGGATGAATGTATATTACTTAAATAATGAAAATATGTATAAAATTCAATATATCAAGATGGCTACTACTACACAAAATCAGAATTCTACAGGTCAAATTCAGAGATGCCCTCGTCCCTGTTGCCTCAAATCCCAAAGCTCTGGGCACCTTCTCTTGATGCCAAACACCATCCACCTAACCTGAGACATCAGATAGGCCGCTGTCACTGAGTGGGGCACTAAACAACTGACATGAGGTCAGGGATAGCCCTTGCGGTATTTGCCACTCTATTCCAATAAACAAGAAACTGCTTACATATAGGCAGATAGAAGTTAAAATTTTTCCTAGTCTCATCCTCTTCCTCCCACCGAAGAAATAGATACATGGCAAATGCAGTTTTGAAAAGCACAAAGAATCATCCCCAGACTTTTATCTAACAAATGACATCATGATTTTTCTTGGTTTTCAAGCAGAACACCAAGTCTAAGATCATGCTGTCCCAGCCACAGTCTTTCAAAATTTCTGACTGACACAAAGTTCAAGTTCAAGACCAAAGTAGTAATAAGGCCTTACATATCATTTCTTTTTTCTCATCTCAGGTTCTAACTTTCATTTAAACTTTCGTTTTCCTAGAAAATGCATTCTTATTCGATAATACTCCTACCATCCAGTCTATGTATCGTACTTACTTTTGCCTTTTGTGTCTTAGGCTGAAACTCTATAAATTAGAAGTTAACGTTTTACATTTTACATTCCTGGAGGAGGGATTTTTTTTTTTAAATGTGCTAATATTCCTGACATGCATTCTGAGTAGGATTCATCTGACTACCTCCAATTCATCCCTGACGGCTGGGCACACAGCTCAGTGGCACAGCACTTACCTACCATGTGGGAGGCCCTAGGTTAAAAAAAAATTACCCTTGGAAAAAAATGTATCCTGGAAAATTGATCTGATCCATCACATGCTGCTGAAGTCTTGCCTAAAGTCACACTGTGATTGATATGTTTCTTGGTTTACCTATTATGCTGTAATCGTTAAATTTACTCTCTCTGATCTCTTCCAAATTTCCTTGGAAAGACGGCATTTCTTATTTTTGACTGTATTTTCTATCATCAGCATTTAGAGCATCCTAGACGAACGCCATGGATCCCGGCACCCTCACCATGCACTTGTCCAGGTGGGACTGGATGACGTCGGGGTCCATGTCCCTCACATCCAGGACGTGAAGCTCGCCTTTCACACCATCCAGCACGCGTTTGCAGTCCAGCATGCGCTGCTCAAAGTTAGCAGGTTTCTGGAAGAGCTGGAATTTTGTGGACACCTCTCGAAGTTTCCTCTGTTTACCAAAATGAAAATAATGAATGATTCACATCAGAATGACAATCTCTCTCCCCAGATGGTATTAGAATAGCACATACAGCTAAAATGCTATAAAAGAAACCACTAATAAAAACATTCATTAACATGACCTAAAGAAGAAACCCTAAAGTAATCAAGTAAGGTTACCCAATCGCATAAGGAAAACGCACAGCCCAGTGTCATGCAGTATACGACAACCAGTGTCTTCATCTCAGAAATGAGTTTAGATAATAAATTTGGACAAAGCTGGCCTGGTTGAAATTAAAACTTCATTAATTGTCTCACCTGTTCAAAAAATATAGTTCAGGAAACCAAAACCTAAATGACCTTTATCACGACTTCAGAGCGAAAGCCAATTTCAAAGAACTCATTGACGAACTAAGTGACACTACATCCTGGTTCTCTCAGCCACGCCAGTCCTGTCACGGGCTCTGTATCAAGAGAACAATCTACAGAAAGCTAACTTCTAACTCTGGCTCACTCGTTCTCTGTTCCCAACTATAAAAATTGGACACAATATTTTTCCATTCTGACAGCAACTTGTTTCCACTGCCCTTCGGTGCAATGTGTCATCAATGCATCATTCTCATCCTCAGTTTACATCATAAGTACCAAAGTGCCCAAGTAACTAGCTCTTCCACACTTTGCTTTTCTTCCTAACATCTTGAGAAAGCACTCGTACCTGAAGTGCGTCAGTCTGGCTTCCTCCTCTAGCTGTCCTGCCCTCTGGGGAGGCAGGAGGCTGACAGCGCAGATTCCTTCTCAGCTCCTCTAGAGTGAGTTCGTGGGCTGAGATCTCTGCTTGGATTCTCTACCAAGAGGTATGGAAACAAAGAGGAAGTGGTCTTTTTAAAAAGCACATGAAGAAACAATACAAAAGTTCTACAGAGTTATGCAGTGCATGATGTACTTTGCGAGCTTTTACAAGCTTTGCTAAGTTTGCCATATAGCTAATGACAGTATAGGCTGCCATACTGGACAACTACTGTGTGCCATTGTAGAAGATAGTTGATTTAGTTAGCTCATGAGTAAGGCAGCCGGCTAGTCCAAGGGGCTCAGACAGAGTGGGGTGACCAGCCACACTGATAAAAATTAAGAATAGACAGTGAAGTAGGACTTTGGACAAAGAATGACTTTTCTCAGGCAGCATGGAATGCAGCCACTCCCTACCAAGACCCTGAATTTTGAGGAAGTTATAATGCAAATCAACCAGTTCCTGCTGAGATCCCAGTTTACTGTAAAGGCTGTGGGAAAGAACTGGACTGCAGAGCCTGAGTCCTGGTTGGTCAGTTTTTATTTTTTTATTTTTTTATTTTTTGGTGCCAGCGATCGAACTCAGGGCCTTGCACTTGCTAGGCAACCACTCTAACCACTGAGATAAATCCCCAGGCCTGCGGTTGGTCATTTTAAATCTACAGCACCAACCAAGATAGGTGAACACTAAACAGTTAAGTAATCCCTGTACCCTACTTGCCCATAAGGAATTCTAAATTGAGAGGCCACATGGCCACCCGATTCGAGACCCCTCCTGGAAAGCCAGGAGTTTTCTCCCTTCTCCTTTTCTCCTCCTTATTGCCAATAAAACTTTCCTAACCTCCTTCTTTGGTTCAAGACTTCATTCTTCAACATTTGTGGAACCCTGAACCCAGAACACGCAGTATCAGTATGAAAACGTGTAACGTCTCTGCATTTCTGATTTCTAATGTTCACAACTTATTTGTAAAGAAGAAACTGTCCCAGCTTTGAAGCTTAAGAAAGTTAGCAAAGCTGCACAGTGGCCAGAGTCTCCCCCGGAGGGAGTAAGGAAACTCCAAAACCTAAGAGCAGCTTCCTGAGAGAAGTCAACCATTCTCACCAGCTCCGACAGGAGGGATTCTCTGGCACCTGAGGAGACTACTACACGTGCTCTTTTTTCCAGCCAGAAGCCCTCAAACGCACAGCAATACCTGAGCTTCCTGCGGAACTTGGAAAGCATCTATCCTGTCGGTCAGGTACGAGGTGAGCTGCTTATCCAGTTCGCCCAAGCTCTCCTGCAGGACTTGAAGCGTGTGGTCGGTTTCCCGCAGGACCTGCAGCTGCTTTTCCAAAGAAATCTGCTTGCTCTCTGCCTACACCCAGGAGAAGTTTAATCAAATACAAAGAGCCGAATATACACTTTGGCTATTAAGAAAAGACTGTAAAAGCATTAGTTCAAAACTTTAACCCTCCTTATAAATATATAATAACCACAAGGACAACAGTGGAAATGGCCTAAGATGCTATCTATCTTACAATTAGTAATTTCTACTTCTTTCCACATGAGAGCACAAAATACAAAAGGGGAAAGATCTCTTACAGAACACATTAAACAGCAAAAAAAAATTGCTATTTATTACAAGTTTAGAGCATTTTAAGGACTCATCAGTGTCTATCAGTAGAAGTGTAACAGGGATCTATGTCAATAAACTAAACATTTTAATCTCTTTCCTAAAGTCTAAAATTCTACAGAATGCAAATAATGTGTTTCACTATTTGCTGCACTTTTAAATTAAACTTTGTCAAATTTATGGTTTAAACATCAAGAGTTATTACACAGTAGATGTGTGAAAGCATCTAATATCTTCCCAGTTTTCCTATTTAAAAAAAAAAAAGTTCTTTCTCTGCTGATATGAACATGGGTATCAGTAATGCACATGCATTAAAAAATTATGTCTCTTTTAACGGTTTATGCCAAATTCTGATAGCCTTGCCAGGTGCAGTGGCACATGCCTATAATCCCAGCTACGAGGGAAGCTGAGGGAGGAGGCTCTCAAGTTTGAGGTCTCAAGCAATTTAGCAAGACCCCAACTCAAAATAAAATGAAAACAGCTGGTATAAAGCTCAAAGACAGAGCACTTGCCTAGCACGTGCAAGGCCCCTGGGTTCAATTCCCAGAACTGAAAAAGAAAAAATTCTCATGGCCCTTATATTTTCTATAATAACAAGTCATTATTCTTATCTACAATTAGAATATGATTCTTATGGGAAATTAAGTATTTCACAAAAGAAATAACCTCACAGATAAATTTTTTTAAGCATCAAGTTCCGCCTGTCTATAAATGATAGATTCATTCTCTCCTATTTAGTATCTCAAGGCCCTCATGTCCCCATTAACATTGCTTAAGACTTCAACCAACACCAAAGCTTCAACCAAGCTTCCAGGTATGGTGGCACATGCCTGTAATCCTAGCACCCTAAGAGGCTGAAGCAGGAGAAGCACAAGTTCAAGTCTAGCCTGGACAACTTAAAATAAAAATTAAAACTTAGAAAAGGTTGGGGGATGTAGCTCAATGAAAAAAAAGCTGTGGGTCCAACCCAGACCCCATAAAAAATAATGCTTTAACCAACATTAACCAAGTATAGATGTTACGGACTTTGCCAACAAGATCCATAGAATATGGATCTTGGTGTCAGCCAGTCACACTCACGTATGTCTCGATTCTTACCAGATGACTCAGCTCTTCATAGCGGCTATTGAAAGTCTCCAGTTTTTCACTGATTATATCATCCAGGATCCCTCCATCAATCAGCGTCTGGCCCAGCTCCCGAATCTGGGTGCGATTATCTGCAGGGTGGCGCAAAACAGATTCCAGAGCCTGGACCATGAATGAGAGAAAAAATATGTTTACTAAGCCAAATGTATTAGGATCCTAAAAAATGCCCTTTTTAAAGGAAGTAATTTCATCTTCTAGAAAACAATCTCAGCAATAATATCAGGAATTAGATAAATGACAATTTCATAAAATTAGCCAACCTGGTATGAAGAAATTCATAAAATTGAAAAATCTGAGTGATACATTATGGTGATTTCATAAAAATAATTTCAATAATTACCAGTTATAAGAAATTCCCATGATACAAAGATTGAAAGCAAAAAAGTATTACACAAACATTTTCTCAACTGTTATTAATTATATTACTAAAAACAGGGACTTGTTTTTCTACAAAATATTTTATATGCTCACTTTTATATATTAATATAAATCTTACTAATCATATGCACTAAATATTCTCACTTTACAGATGGGAAAACTGAAGCTAAGAAGGTTAAATAACTTTCCTGGGTACCGTCAGTACTTGGCTCCACTAACATTCAAAAGCCTTTTATCCAATGGACTACCTGCCAGCATGTATACAAAAAAACACTAATGCTAAGTGGGGGAAATACACAAAAAGTTTAAAAATGTTTATCTTACAGTTCGCTTTATAATTTTACCTATTTCTGCGTAGTTAGACTGCACATGTAATGGCTCTCATATTAGCAAGCCACTGTTTTATAGTAAGCTTTCCATTCTTTTATTCTCCCAGTCTCTTATTCTGCATCCAGGTCCTGGAATGTGGGTTCCACAGTTCACTTATTTCTGATCTTCAGACCAATTATCCACTCGATCTCTACATCCTGCTACTACATTTTCAAAAGCACATCTACCCTCTTTATTTCCTTAAGCAAATTTTAAATGAATTATATGAAAATCCAAGAAACAGTTGATGAGTCACCATGTGGCACACATGGGCCAGTAACTGAGGGACAAAAGGAATCGGGGACATTTCTTGGCCCCCGCTGCTCAAAGTTCAGGTCTGACGATAGGATCCTCCACCCTACCACAGTCCACACAGGCCTCTCCACCAACTTCAAACATGTGAGGTAACAGACCGGAAGCCACTCTACACACAGTCTGTCCTGCGCTTAATGCATAAAAATAACTCTATGCAAAAGCCAGAGAGCAACTGTCCTGCTAGTAAACTCAGAGCTTGGCCTGGGACAAGTGAAAGAAACTGGAAACCCACAAAAGCGCCACTGTGTCTAAGAGGCATAACCCTCAAACAGTCCAGGACCTCGGCGCCTGCCTCTAGAGCGGGTCCCCGACCGTCTAACTGTGCCTGACCACAGAAATACTTCAAGCTTCTGAAGGAAAGGAGTTACAATGGAAAGTGCTGACCACACACACACACATACCCACAGAAAGCACTGAGTTCCCCAAATGAAGGAGCATTTGCCCTGACCACAACAAAAAGAAATGCCACCCGGCACTCAGGCTCCCACCTCCAGGCCTTCGCTGACCGCATCTGTCTTCTCGGGCAGGGCCTCTGTGCTCTTGACCCGCTCCTCCAAAGTGTTTAACCAGGTGGTTTCAAGATCCAAATAGTGAAGCAGTTCAATCCAGCAAGACCAGACCTCCTGTAGGACACAAAGGAAAAATCTAAGGCGGACAAGAAACTACATCCCTACATTGGATCAGCAGTGAGGTGTGGGCTCTTCAATCAGTAATTATTTCACCTGCAGGAATTTTGAAGTGGATTTAGTTGGAATTTCAAATCAATGAGACAAAACTGAGTCTGTCAATACATCATATTAGACCAATTAAGGCAGAAGGACAAAGAGAAATGGGCAAGAGGCTGCCTCATCCTTTAAAATAATTGCAAGGACTTGGTTAAATGTCAGAAATAAAACTATAACTGATAGGAAAAATATGAGGAAAAACTCACTAGTTTTTTAAACAGAATGTAAAAATCACTTGCAATAATAATATTTTAATAATTTCAAAGGAAATTAAATCTCCTGGGTCACACTGAATTCCACCTCAGAGCTAACTGATGTCAACGATTTGCTGGGCAAATATCTCGACTTTTCTCTGAATCCATGAGGGCAAGTCTGTGTAAGACGACAGCCACATTTTACCCAGAAGGGACTTAGCAATCACTCATTCCCTTACGACTAAGGTTTCTGTGATAGGAGAGGAGGCTGGAGGGAATGCATTTATAAATTTATATTCCTTTACTCCTTATAAAAAGAACCTATCTGACTGGTAAACCTCAGAGAAAGAACTCAGCAGGGAAGCTCTGAAATCTGTTCTCTTTCGAATCTACCAATTGAGCAAAAGCACATTTTCGTCTGTGCCCCAACTAAGCTCAGCTCACCAGGACAGGGGGAAGAAGCGTTTTTTAATAAAGAGGCTTACAGAAAGGAGTTTAGGTTTGGGGGTCCCATTTGGCCTCTGTCATAGGGGAGTGGTGGGTGGGTGGGTAAGTGTATGTGTTTGTTTTTTAACCTTTTAGAAATATAGGAACCAGTCTCCGTTAACTGAGTATACAAAAAAAGCCACAAGTTTAATTTGAACCCTGGACCATAACATGCTGTATCTTGGCTTAGGGAGTTAGAGAAAAAGGAAAAGGAGGTTTATATTCTCCCAAATTTCAACAAGTAAAAAGCAGACAGAGAAATCTGCCAAGATTCAAGGATGACCTCCTTTCCTACGGGAAAGAAGGACATGGAGAAACACTTCCAAGAGGTAGACCCAACCTCTAATCAAGTACCTTCCTTATCAACAGGTCTCAATGATCATACTCATCTCAGTGCAAAACAGATTCAGAGCAAACAAGAATGTGCAAATGTAGCTTACGTATCACCCTCGGGCTTTTTTTTTAACCATTTCAGTATTTAACACAATATAATTACTTGTTTTATGTTTCACTGAATTTAAATTAAATCGTTATAAATTGAATCTTCAATCTTTCAACAAGATATAACGAAAGTCATACTCATATGAAAATGAAGCAAAAAGTTGATTTTATTAAGATTTTTTTATTAAAATCTCATAGAAACATTTATCTATTAAAATGATATTTTATCTAAGGTCCAGCAAAATAGCAGCATATTTAAATTCTTTCTTTCCTTCAGGTAACTCTCTTTCTGTAAGCACCATTCAGAATCAAAATCCTTCACTCATCTCTCTCTATCCATTCAGGCAGAACAAAGCAAGGAAAGTGCTTACAGTGTGTGCTGGAATTCGGGGACTAGACCAGATCCTGAAGATCGTATGTAACATGAAAACCTTGACACATATACAAAAAATTGAAGTCTGGAGATATTAAATGACTTGTTAAAGAACTTTCTGATAATTGGAAACAGATTATCTTTTTACAAAAAAATCATCTTTGGTTTTCATTAATTTATTTCCTTAAAACTATCTTCCCTTTGTGATCCAACATTTGAAAAAAACATTTTTGAGATTTTTTTCCCCCAAGATTTAAGAGTGGTCAGTATATCAAAGAGTTTGGATCTCACAAATACATCAGTGGAAAAAAAAAATCATACCTCTAGTGTGTGGCACTTTCCTCGGATTCTATTACAAAGAAGCTGGTAATTCTCCAGCACCACAGTCAGCTCAGACGTCAACTCCTGGCCACCAGAGGGCACCTTGGCAGCTAATAATTTGATATTGTCCTTCAGAATCTTCACTCTGACTTCCTTCTGCAACACGTCCTCTTTCGCCCTCTGTTCCAAGAAAGGATGAACTTGAAAAACAGCTTCCTTTTCTCCATAACCAACCTTTCTTGTATTTAGAAAAAAACATAACTAAACCAAAATTTAAACACCTAGATGATCCTAACAGCCTAACTGGAACATTATTTAGATGATCACTATTGTGAGTGTTTTTTAAATAAAAATACAAAGTATAAAGCTTCATTCAGTGTATGCCTCAGTGTGCACATCCTCAACCAACATTTTCATTCAATAATGCTGGTGTTAACATCTGAGTTATCCTAAGGTGTGTTTTCGGACCTGAAATATTTTCAAATTCTGGGACTAGGATAAGAATCTAAATGAACTCATTTTAACTGACCTCTGGAGGTCTGAACATATTAGACTGAAATAAATGAATCTGCACAAAAATCAAGGGGGACTATAGCAGTGGCATCCTTTAAAAAGTCCTACAAATAATTTAAACCTTTCTTCCCACCTAGGACCTGGGTACATCTCTCCTTCTGATAATGAACAGCGCTTCAAAGATGATAAAGTTACGCTGGGACAATCTGATCCAGAAATAGCTGCTTCCTGACTCTAGCAATATCACATTCACGGAAATCAACCTGGAACAGCTCTCACCTTCCCCTGTAGCTCTCTTTACTACTTAATGGTTTTTGGCTCCCCTAGGATGGGGGGAAGTAATTACTTCTCTGGTTTTTCAATTCCTAATGGCTTCTTAGAAGAATGAAGATACACCCAATCAAAGGCAGAATCTTATTTTTCTTAACTCTCAACTACAGTGACTTTAAAAACCTCACAGAACTATTGCCATTAGTGTAAAAGAAAAGTCTAAAAAAATAAGCTAAGATAATTTAATATGGAAGACTACCTCTAAAATATTTCACATAACAATAGTGTAAAAATCTTTCAAAAAGAACCACACTAAAAAGATGTTTAGATGCATGTTACAGCTTCAATAATAGTCTTCATCCCATTTACTTTGACTCATATACAACATGCATGCCTGTCATCTAATCCCCTTTGCAAAAATAACTGCAGAAATTTTTGCTTTTGTTATACACTTAGGCAAGTTAACTTTTGGGCAAAATATGCACCATGTTGCTTAACTTTATAGGAAAAAATAGCTTTTAAGAAGACACTATCTCCTTTGGCTTGAATACTCAAGGACAATTGAAGCAGTGTTAGAAGTTTGGGAATGATGCCCAGTTCTTTTATTATATAAAAAAAGAGAGCGCTCAAGACTATTGACACAGGAATAAAGATTACAGGAAATATATCCCATGAATCCACCTGATAGCCCGACCCTTGACTTCTTCTTACTACTCCCCTTACCTGTTCTATGGACATTCTGGGGTTCACATGTACCTCCATGAACCTGGGGAAATAGGGATAACCTCCAACCAACTTGACAAGACTTTCTTCTCCCTTACAAAAAAATAATTCTTCCCACATACTTTTGGAAATTGATAGTGGGGATGGTTGCATAACACCGTGAATGCCACTAATACCACTGAAATGTACACTTAAAAACCATTCAGTGGGGGTTGGGGATTCAGCTCAAGTGGTTGAGTGCTTGGCTAGCAAGCATAAGGCCCTAAGTTTGATCCCCAGCACAAAAAAAAAAAAAAGCAAGCATTCACTGTTTTTTGTTTTATACACACACACACACACACACACACACACACACAAAACCACACACACAAAAAACAAAAAAACACAGTTCTCTCTCATATCCACTACCAGAAGTTTTGAATCATTCTTGACAGTCCCTAAGGTTCCAACCCAAGATTTTCTCCAGGGCCCTCAGGGACTCAACTCATGAGTTGAGGTTGAACCAGAGGACTCTTAGCTTTCTTTCCTCACTAAAATCATCACAGCCACCCTCCCTTCTTCTTGCTTTTAAATTTAAAATCCTATTGCGAAAGATGATAGGCACATATGGGTCTTTACAACTCAGCAGACAACTGGCTCGTTGGCTAGTTGTTGGGTTAGTCAGTTGACAGATTGGTTTTCAAACTGGAAATCCGGAAGCCACTACCCGGACTGCCCTGGCCTCACCTTCATTTCTTCCACAGCACTCTCCAGCTCTTCTGGGGACTTGTACTCAAAGTCCCTCTCCAGGTACTCCTCTTCCGCCTGAGACATCCATTCCTGCATCTCCGCCAAGTCTTTCTTCAGGTTCATTGCTTTTTCCTGACTTTCCGACAACCTATTTTTTTGAATAGCAATCTAGAAAGGAAAAGCCATTCCCCCAAACAAGTTTTAATACAATAAACTTTAAACTCTAGTTTTTAATATTTGAAGATGCAGCAGTAACTTTCCACTAAGAGTCTCATGTTTTAACATTAGGTAGAACCTTTTATACATTTTGGGCTGATACTGTAGAACATATGCAGTAATGAAAACAATTGCGTAACAGAGATTCTTGGGCTTGGAGGAAAGCTCAGTGGGAGAGCATTTGCCTAGAAAGTGCAGGCCTGAGTTTGACGCCTACAACAGAAAAAAAAATTCCTAACTGGCATTCTATACATTTTGAATACATATCTAATCTACAGATATCTATTATAATTTTGAATACACCAAACTTTCAACAGAGTAATCCCAGCTGTAGGAATCTAACCTACAGCAAAAAAATACATATGTCAAATAAATTTGTTTGTAGCACTGTTGATTATGGGAAAAAAACTGGAAGCGATCGAAGTATCCATTTTTTTCTTTTAAATAGGATTCCCATTAAGATGTCACTTTTAAAAAGCAGGGAGGAAAAGGTTACCATTAAGATCACAATGAAGCTGTGTCCTACAAAATTTTGGTTTTGAAAATCTACTATACCAGATTTTAAGAGTTATATTACAAAGCAGATATTTGTCTGACTGTGGTTCAATGCCTGAGCGCAATATTTCAGAGTAGTCTGGAGTATTTTCAGAGAGTTCCCAGCCCTAACCACAAACCAACCTCCCACAGGAGATACAGTTACTCAGGCAGAGTCTGCATCCAACCTCCTGCTCACAGTGAAGGTCACCGTTCTGGCCACCTCACCACGGGGTGCTTGGCTACTAAGCTGACAGTAACCAAAGCCCAGGAGGGGAACAGGATGGCACTCACAAGACTAAGGGTCAAGTAAGAGGTAGTGGCTTTCCTGTTTCCTCCCTCCAAATGGGATCAGTACTAAAAATAGAGAGCATTTTATCACTGTCCCCTATGGTACTCTAGAGAAAGTGCCAGCAACACATGGCCCAGTTCCCACGCCTAGCTCATCAGTGGTTCAGCTGATCAGCTCTCTGTAAAACATGGTAGACAACAGATAGATAGATAGATGATAAATAGATAGATAGACAGACAGATGGACAGACAGATGATAGATATGATAGATAAATAGATCATAGACCCATACAGACAAATAGATCACAGACAGATGATAGATAATAAACAGATGATAATAGGTAGAAAGATGATAGCTTGATAGATACAGATGATAGATTGATAGATGACAGAGATAGACAAGTAGGTGATAGATGACTGACAGATAAAGAGAAAGATGATATATGATTGGCAGACAGAGGATAGGTAAATAGACAGACAGACAGAGATTCTTGGCTCCCACTTATAGAAAATTCTGTTAGTCCTTTCTGAACAATAGTTAGTTTTATTATTTTCAAGGATCCACAAAGAAATGAGCAAAATAAAGACACTACGGTAGTAAGATTCCAAAACAAAAACAAAAAATGAAAGAATAAATCTCAAAATGATAATTTTTTTATTCTATAGCACTAATATGTTCTTTATTTCATTTTAACATGAATGTGATAGATGAGACAGAGTGTTTCTGTTGGTTGATTTGTTTTATATGCCTACTTTTTCTCACTAATATAAAAAAACAGTCCAAAACTTCAACATTTTCACTAGTCAATGAAGTCCAGTGTGGGAAACTGATCTAAATAATTACTTGTACACTATGCAGATCCCTCATTCCTAAGGTAACTTAACATTTTTCAACATTTATTCCCATATTTTCAGTCAAAAATAAATCACAATAAATTATATCTTGTAATATTTGGATGGATGGATGGATGGATGGACGGACGGATGGATAGATGGGTAGACAGATAGATAGATGGATGAATAGCACCTTCCTTCCTCCTCAATAGCACTTTCAAACCATTTTCCTACATACTTCCTCAAAACTCCAGCTCCTGCAAATATACGTCACTGGATTACAGCAATACAGAGAAACACAAATTTGGGATCAGAATATTAGATGATATTACAAAAGATTATTTTCCCAAGTGTGATAATAGCATGCATTGTAGTTTTGTAGAATATCCTTGTTCTTGATCCATATGAAAATAGTTAGGAGTGGCATGTCATGATATTTCTGGTTCCTGTCAAAAGTACATTTGTAGAGAAAGGAAAAGGAAGACAGAGACAGACGGACAAAATGTGATAAAACAAGTAATTGGAAAATCCCAGAATAGGCATATGGGTTTATTTCAACTTTTCTTCACACTTGAAGATATTAAATATAATGAAGTTGGGGTAAAACAACAAAAACAAAACAATATAAATTCAGTGATGCCTATGTAAATTTCTCCTGTATAAACATTAGCCAGAAAGCATTGTACTGTATTAAGAATGTGGTATTTACAGGATGGTCTGTGGAATATGCATGTATTTCACATTTCCTACTCTATTTTTCACTCCTTTTATCACTCATCCAGCTACACAAAACCTCATTGTTATTTTACTTGCAAAACTCAAGCAATCAGAAGGAAGCTACTGCATGTGACCATGCAGTAGCCTTCACTTCCCTTCCTGTGGAGGATGCATCTCACAGCAATTCCTTCCCTTCACAGAAGCACACACCACTGCCGAAACCATCCCAATCTCTTTTGCATGAATCATGCTCTCCTTCTAAGTGAGGTCATCCCCTTTGGCATGAAACATCCTCTAATATCTCTCATTATTAAAAGTAACAACAACAACAACAAAAAAAAACTATTCAGATCCTCCATCCCCAGGACACAGCCCATTTTTCTGTTCCCTGGAAGAGAGAAACTTCTCAAAGTTGGGCATATCTCTCCCTGCTGCTCATTTCCCATGTCCTCCTCAATGTTCTCCAGTGCCATCCTGCCCTGCCACTCCAGGAACACACTTTTTTCAGAGTCACTAAAAGCCTTCATCTTGTCAAAGGTAAAGCTCGATTCTCAGCTCTCGTGCCCCAGCAGTGCTCAGCCTGGGAAGGGGGAGAACTTTCTTCCCCAGCTCCTGGGACCTCAAGTGTCCTGGGTAACTCACCTGTCTGACTGCCTTTTCCTGCTCAGCATCCTTCTACTTCCAAGGCTGCAAGCGCTAAAAAGCGTCAGCTGCTGCCTACGAGCATCTCAACTTGGCCCTTCCTGAGGGAAAGCATCCTTTCATCTACGCCGAGGAAAGCTTCTCACTGCGTCTTCACTATTTTAGAAAAGGGCACCAAAATTCACACAAAATACAAGCTCAGTGGAAGTCCTGAGCTGTCCTTGATGGTTCATTTTTCTATCACGCAGAGTCTTATCACTATTTTTAAAATACAGTCTGAGCCTCGTTACCATTTCTCATGGCCTCCACCACCACCTCCCCAGTACACGCAGCCGCCCTCTCTCTCAGAGACCACAGGGAGCTCATGTGTGTTCTCCTTGTTTTCATCCTCGCCCTCCTAGAGCGAATCGCCACACGAAAACCAGAGTGACCTTACAGGATCAATCATATGTCATTTCCCTGCTGGAAACTCTCAAATTGCTCCACATCATACTTGAAATACAATCCAAAGTCTTCTTCTCCAAGACCATATCTAATCCATCTTCTGTCTGCCCTAAGACCTCAAATATTCCCATTTTCCAGCCCATTAACTCCTCTTCCCTACTCCAGCTGTGCTGCCCTTGTGCTTGTATGAAAGAATACATCAGGCTAGGCTCAACCCCCCTGCAGAGCTCTAAAACGTGCTATTCCCCGCGCGTGCGCGCGTGCGTCTTCCTACCTGAGCCTCGCACAGCCCAGCCCTTCCCTCACTCAGTTCTCTATTCAAATGCGCCAGTCTCCTGAGGTCCTTCCCTGAACAGCCTACATGAAGCAATCCATCAAACCGAATTCTTGGCGATGGCTCCCTGACAGTATTCATCATTCAGCCACCTTCCTGAAGGAGGATGTTTCCTTCTCCACTGCTGCATCCTCAGTGCCTAGAGTGATGCCTGACAGGAGGTATTAATAGTAATCATCAGGTGACTACTGAATATGTGCTGAATAAAAACACTTGAATATAAGGCAAGGGAAATAAATGTATGTGCGAAGCTGGAACGAAAAGAAAAGCTAAGTATTGGGTCAAACTGGACAATTAGTGAAGACGGAAAAGGAGGCGAGGAAGAAGGAGGAATGGGCAGAGGAGCGGGGAGAGGGGAGAAGAGGGAGAGAAGAAGGAGAAGGAAAAGAAAGAGAAAGAAAAGGGGAAGGCAAAGGAGAAGGGGAAGGGGAGGGAGAAGGACTTTCTTGCCCCAACCAGTGACCCACACTTAGTAGTCCTGACTGAATTTCTGACTGTTTCTCAAACTGGATGGGCTTCAAATCGATTCTTTTGATCAGAAGAAGGCACCATCTTCACTGCTCCAAAACCCCAGATACTAAAGTGAGAAAGCTCACCTCCTTGCTAAATTTCTCCAGTTGGGTTTGGCAGTCAACCAGCCTCTTCTGCACACAAGTTTTGATCCCCGTAACCGGACAGCTTCGAAGGTGAGTCTCTATTTCTTTCATGTTTTTCAGAGATGATTCAATTGTTTCTATTTCATTCACTAATGCCTGGACACATAAAACAAGCCCACGGTGAATTCACCCCTATGTAAGCGGATGTCATAATTACAGTCTGTCTGTCCAAATCCCTGCAAGATCACAACCAACTGCTTGGGACTTTTAACTACTTAAGAAATACTGGCCCTTCAGAAATTAATTTCACCTAGGTACTGCAGACAGCCATCTGCTGAATTAGATTGGAAATACTTGACTCTCGGTGGGAACACTGCTTTTAATTAATTTAGAGAAGGTTAATGATTTCACCAAGTATAAATTACATGCAGTATACTAGCAAATTTCATTTGTTAAGTATGTTTTTCTTAAATCCTCACCATGTGGCACAGTAACAGCAATATGCAATTGATAATTATTACGCTAAGGCTGTCACTATAACATAAGACAACAGCCCCTAGGGAGCTACAGTTGCTCTTGTTTTCTCTGCCCAAAATTCACTAACAAGGGCCAAAAATAAACATATGAACGATCTGTCACCCTTTTATTAGCAATAAAGTCAAAAGAGGTTTCTTTTATCTAGTTTTAATGCCACGTCATAGTCTTACAATTTTAATAAGGGCAGCTATAACAAAGGAAAAGAAGAAAATATTATTTATTCTGGCGGGTTTTCCAGAACAGCGGAACTCACAGCACACTGGTCAAGCTGCCTCCGTAGACCAGCGTCGTCTCCTTGGTCAGCCTGTTCTGTGAGGAAGTCTTTCACATCATCCAGCCACTTCTCAATGACTTTTGAATCAGCCTAAATCGAACACAATAACAGAAGCGGATATTACTCGGTGCCATTCAATCCACAACATCTCAAGATCTATCACTGCTGGCGAAAATGGCAACTTTTCAAAACTTTGATAGCATCATTTTCATTTACTTTATTTCTTTGTTTAAACTTGCAGCATGAGTATATTTTTTTTTCATTCTAGACTAAAATCTTTATGAGACGGCAGCTCAGTAATCAGTCTAAAAAATCTCAAAACCCTCCCCATTGAACTAAGCTATTCTGCTTAAGTGCAAGCAATAACTATGATTCAAAATTCAAATTACAGAGAAAAATACTTTTCTAGGTATAATCAGCTAAAAAAATCTTTTGCTCTCATATACTATAACTTGGAAGAATTTTTCTCCTAACATTAGCTACTCAGAGCAGGAATAAAGGTACAGCACAGTGAGGAGAGTACGATAGTTTTTTCTTTAATTCTACTGTTGAACACCTTGTCTTCTGAGAATTCAAGACAGTGAAGTGCCCAGTTGCATTCTTCCATCCAACACTCACTAAGCACGCACTGTGCTCCAATTAGTATGGCACCTGATGCAGAGAGAAGTGAGAACAAACATTCTGCAGAAAAAGGGACTTTAGAGGATGGGGCTGTAGCTCAGTGGTAGAGTGCCTAGCAAGAAGCCTGAGTTTCATTTTCCAGAGAGAGAGACAGACAGACAGAGTCAGAGAGGCTTCAGAGAGGAGGTAGCATGGGAACGAGGTTTTAAAGAATGCAAGGTAAATCAAATTTAAGTTCTAATGGGATGATCACTTCCTGCCAAGGTTTCCCATTCCATCACTCGTCAGTCTGTTTTGTTATGATAATATCCCTAGGGTTGAGCTATCTGTATCCTTGTACTTTCTTCAATTTTTTTGCTTCTTTTTCATTCCCAGCAGTAGAAATAAATTTACCGTCCTGTTCAAAAAGGCCCGTTACAACTGAAGGCAGGAATCATGTCTTCTAATGGTTAAACATTCCCATCTCCTTGCATGGTGCCTGTAGGGCACAATATTGCACTAAATGTTTCTACTCTGGATGCAGATTTATTGCACTAACTGGTTCTCTCCCTTCCCCTTATAAGGTTATAAAAGATTATACCAAATACTTTGCTGAAGTCAGGACTTGCCAAGAATGATACTATGTGAGCACAATTTGAACTCTATGAGTGTGGATGCCCCTTCAAGAGTGAAATTCTATTATTCCGTGTATCTAATAATCTATTATTCTTCCAGAGAGAGAGAGAGTGAGTCTTAAAGAAATGAGTTTGGGAAGGTGTATGAGGGGGTCCTGGCGGCCACCAAATTCTTTCCAGCACATACATAAGATCTCTAGTTGGTCATTTATCTTACAGCTCTGCCAGGAACTAACATCAAGCTTACTTTAGGTCTTTAGCTTTTAGAAATTAATGTTCCTCCTTAATTAGGACATTTACCCATCTCCATTTTTCTGTCCCTTTCTTAGGAAGTCAGGTGACCCTGAATCTATAGGCAAATGCCCACTGCTCCTTGGGATGCAGGGCGAGGCACCCAGAGGAGCAGACTGATTTTTCCATGTGCGCCACAGTTCCGGCTCTAACGTACTCTCAATAACGCCTGCTCCATACTTTCTAGTTCGAGGGCCATTCTCTGACGAAGAAGAAAGCAAAAGCACTTTTCCACATTCTCTGCTGGTACCACCTCACCCTGCTCAGGCACTTCCGCACCCCCTTCCTTCCAGGCACCGCTATGAAAGCCTGCTGGCCACCTCTCCCCTCTGTTCCTTGGCCTGCCTCACACTGCACACACAGGCGTATGTGACTCGCTTGCTACTGTACAGCTGTGCCATTTAATTAGATCTAGTTTTGAAAAAAGGAAATACGATGGTTTCATTCACCAAGGATTTCAGAATTTCTATGAAAGCATTATACTCCAAGGAGGTTTTTAATCACAACCAGCTTCGACTAACATATGTAGCCTTCACTGCTGTCCTGGCAAACGCGAAGTTTATGGCACCCAGTGCCTGCCTCCCCCGCTCCCTCCCTCCCTCCTTCCTCTGCACCCTCACAGGCTCACACAGACTCACACGGACACACGCAACTCACAAACCCCTTTTTCCTTCTACAATTCTCATGCTTTGACATGAGAAGAAAGACAGCAACAGAGACAGCTATGGGCAACTGGCCATCCCAACAGCAACAAGAGCGAGCAACAGACAGGAATCTAGAAAGCCATGTAGTTTTCACTATAAAAACTGTGCACATGAATCTGACCTCACTGAGTTCTAAGAGAGGCCATGTGAACCCTGAAAGAGAAGCCCAAGTCACCAGGCTCGGCACCTGACAGGCCACGTGGCTCTGAGAAACTAACTTCTGTGCATTCGGCCAAAGTAGCTCATCTGTAAAATAGGGAAAATGACAACCTTCCTTGATTGCTCTGAAAAACAGAGACAATTTTGGACAGAGATGGTCACAGAGAGGTATATTACAAATGGCAAGATTTACAAAACCACCTGCATTATTACTACCAAGATGAATCTCATAAAAAGAGTTAGGCTTCTAAGTTTTGAAATCCATGCCCCATTTGAGACACCATAGGAATGAGCAGCCAGAACAGGGAGGCTTACATAAGATCCATTCGATTTTTTTTTTGGGGGGGGGGGTGCCAAGGATCAAACTCAGGGCGTCATGCTTGCTAGGCAAGCACTCTAACCACGGAGTGAAATCCCAAACCCCCTATTCAATTTCTTAAACTGCTACCAATATGAACACTTATTCTACCTTTAACTGTATAAAGAAAATTATTTCATAATGATCATTTTGAAAGAGCTGCTGCTTTCACCTCTAACCACATGTGGTCAAACTCAGCTCACCAGAAGGAAGTCAGGTAAAGGAGGGAAGGTCTGACGTGAAGAAACACCCACAGCAGTGGATTCACTGGGCACCACCACCCTACGGCCACACCACCGGGCAAGGGCAAGGTCGCCAACACCAAGACCAGCTGCCACCCGTGTGCAGGCAATCACAGGGGACGGGGCTCTCTTTGCCCTCCACTCCCCCACAGTATCTCCTCTTTCCCAACAAGGAAAAGACCATCTTGATCTACATGTGGCAGATGCTTCTCCTGCTTTTAGAAAATAGCCAGAGCCAGCTCATCAAAGTCAATTCTTTGGCAAGGAGGTGAAGAAAAACAAAGAATATGAAGGAGCTCAGGAAAAAAAACACCTCAGCCCCTCTCCTAAGCCGGGGACGGTGGAGATTTAAAGCTTGGTAACTCAGGATTTAAGACGGTGAGATGCCAAAGCACACAATAGCCTGAAAAACTCGACTACAGCTAAATTCTTGGCATTACCTTGCTCCTCCCCCAGGTGTTGGACTGTCCACAGCTTATTAAGCTGCCAACTTCTACCCCAAGGTAGACGAAAAGAACTGTGAAATCAGAATTAACATAGTAATTTAAAGCAGCATTCCTACTTTGTTTGGTTTTATAATACTCAAAAATTCTATCTTGAAAAAGCATTCTGATGCACAGCAGGAAGAGCAAAGAATGGCACTGCCGCTCCACTGATTTATTCAAAACTAACTGTGTGCTTAACCCTAAGACGCAGAAGGCACCAGCATTCCCTTTAGTAAAGTTCATGTATATCCAAACTGAGGGGAAAAACCCTTATGAGATAATTATATCAGCTGTGTGTTACTGGAAAGAAGTTAATTCATTGAATATGCAGTTAATGCTGCATTTTACTCTTCAAAAGGATTCACCATTGCATTTTCCACCCTGAAAGGTCTTCCAAAACAACTTCAAGCCCCAGCTCTTCAAGGCACAGAGCCGCCGCCCGTCCCCTTCCATGCTCTGGTTGGAGCATGTCCGTGTGAGGTGTGCCTTGGCCTGCCAGGCAGATGACAGAAGAGTGACCACACAGAAGTCCTGAAGTTGAGGATAACCTGGACTGTGAATTGTACTGCTCCAGCTTCACCAAGAGTACAGAAGGGGGCAAAGGCACCCACAGAGCGATTATGGTCACAGCCCATTCCATCCACAGACCCTCGCTGTGCACCAGACAGGCTTCCTACCCTCACACAGTCCCTGCCCTTGGGGAGAGGTGTATGCTTCCAAGCGCAATAGAAACCAGGAGAGTGCAAAAGACACGAAGCAGAATCACAAGGAGAGTGATTCTCCAGCTGCGATACGGCGGTGAACCAGGCTGAAGACAACTTATTGGCAAACTTTGAAGAACCAGCAATACCAGGACACAAAATCCCAGCAAATATGGGGCATTTCCAGAGAAAGGCAAGAGTCTGGGGCGGTCCTTTGTGACCCCTCCAGATTCCCCACCTGATGCAGGAGAGATGCAGGCAGGGCTTGGGCAAAAAAGGGCAGGGTTGTGAGAAGTATGTGAAAGCTGCTCTGGAGTCTCAGGTGCAGACGACCAGATCCCTCTCAGGAGTCTGACTCTGGCATCGATGTAGATAGCGAATTCCAGAGGGAAGAGATGGGAAGTAGGAGTTGGAGTTACAGAGGAAAGAAACCACTCGCGCAGGAGATTGCAGGGCCGCCCGGCACAGCAGGAAGAGGTTGGAGCAGGGGAAAACACAAGACCAGAGGGGCTGTGTGTGTGCCTCACGAACGTGTTCATGATTTCCCAGCTTTATCTCACACTGCGCAGAGTCTCAAACAGGGGAGAGGAAATGATGTCCAACACCTCACAGTCCCAATCCTAAAATACTACCACCGGGAAGGAAGGACAGAAATCAGCCTCTTCAGATTTCATCTGATCCCCATAATTCATAAGAAAATCCTGTCAATCAAATCAGTAATGAAAAAGAATTTCCTATTTCACTTATTTTCAAATGTTCTGCTGCCTTAGCGGGTATGGCAGATGATCTGTCAAAGGACCAATTAACATGTTAGTTCTCAGGAATGGGAATCCAGGTCATTATGTTGGCGTGGAAGAGACACAAAGGAGGAATTGAAGAATGCACTTGAACTTGACCCTGACTGACAACACAAAGGCCCAACCTGGACCTGAGCAGAGGGACCCTGCCATGCAGACAATCGGAATGCAGGCAACGGATGCCAACAACAACAGAAAACCACAACTTGCACACAAATAGGAGCTTCTTACCAGTACTGTAGGATTATTACAATAACTAAGCACACAGGCAAGAAAATATTTTCAAGGTTTAAATGTGCTGCGTTGATGAAAGGCACTGTTATTTTGAGCAGTGAAATTTACATTCCGAGCTCTATGGTCAACTAGCTATTTACATGGCCCTAACCGAATTTCAATACCTGCTGGCCTCTACCCTGGAAAAAAGCAGTATTTGTGGACTTTCTTTTTTTACTTCGAGTACATTAATCTGCAGGAGGATCCATTGCTACTATTAGCTGCCTCCACGCAAGGAAAATGTTACTGAAGACATACGGGAACTCTAAATGCTTGCTCTATGTATTTCTACATCATTTGATTTCTTCACAAGGAGCAGATTTCATGTATCACTTATATAAGTAAAAATTCATTTAAAATAAACAAGTTTATTGTGTACCCCCAAAAAATCATTAGAAATGGCACTGAATCTAAAACCCATCATGTCTCATGCCATAAAGACAAACAGAATTTAAATGACTCAAAAATTATGCATTGGGACATCGCAACAGAACAAATGAATTTACTACAACTACCTAATAACTTTAGGGCAGCGGATATTAAGTTTTTCCAAGGGAATTATGAGTAGCAAAGCAATAAATGACTCTTTCAAAGCAAATAAGGAAATAAGAATGTTCTTTTGAGTTAATATACCCGGGTGCGGCAGCACATGCCTGCAGTCTCAGGAGGCTGAGGCAGGTGAATCGCCACAAGTTGGAGCCCAGCCTGGGCTACATACTGAGTTCGAGGCCACCCTGGAATACACAGAGAGACCCTGTCTCAAAAAGGGGAGGGTGCTGGAGATGTAGCTTAGCATGAAGACCCTGGCTTCAATCCCCACTGCCACCAAGCAAACATGTTCAAGGTCTCAACTGTCTGCTACTAACTGGGCCACTTACGTCACGTCCACTGAGTCACCACTAGTCCAATTATTATCTTCCAACATCCAGCTCACCTCTACCAAGAAGGCTTCTCCACAAGGCAGAAATACACTTGCTCACCAGCACATTGAAAGTATGTCTTTGATAAGTCGTAAGTCCCGATTTAAATACAGAAGGGCCCCGACTTACAAACATTTGAGTTATGAACTTTCACACCTCCAAACAGACCCTGCAATACAAACTTTCCTAGATGCGAGCAAATCACGGAAATAGCTCATGTGTGTGTCAGACACTGTCACGGTTGTGCTGCTGTGTGCTCACTGCAGAGTATGACAGTCACAGCAGTGCAGTGCTCAGTCAGAGCCCGGGATGTCTGGAGGCAGGAGGAAATGCAGTGGTGATGTGGAGGGGACTGCGAGGAGCGCAAAGCAATAATCGTGGAAACAAAAGTGAAAATCATTGAGAGACTGGACCGAGGCAAAATGACAATGGACGTCATTCATTCTTATATAATGAATCGTTCAACTCTTGGCACCATTCTAAAGAACAGGGACAAGGTCATGGGACACATGCAGTCCACTGTGCTGACCAAGTTAACAATAATATCCAAAAAGCATGATATTCAAGAAAAAGTTCAAAGTTAAAGACCTGAAGAAAAAAACGGACTGAACAGGGTGCATCTTTTACCAAAGACCCACTTTATCAGATTTAGGGACGTTATCCTGGAATGGAACTCACTCGCAAGTCAGGGACTTACTGTACACAACATAGTACATGTAGGACTACAAAGACTCCAACACTAGATGCTTGAATCTTCCGCGACCATCACCCTCACCATCTGCATTTACCTCAAAAGCTCTGAGTTTAGAGGCAGTTTCTTCAAGCAAATGTAGATCTTTGGAAACCGTGGCTTTTAGTTTGTTCCACTTTTCTTGAGCATCATCAAATTCTTGCTTGTACATTTTTTCTGCATCAGGAAGCATGTTTTTCTCCAAGGCCTTTGTTTCTTCCCCAAGTTGATATAATGTAGGTTTTTGCTTCTCAAGGATTTCATCGAGGGCCTGGAAGGAGTTTGGAAAGATTAAAAACCCACCCAGCATGCATCTATAAAGATGTATGTAATAATATGGGCTACACAGTCCTCTAGAAAGGCAATTTATCAAAAAAGAATTGTGGATAATTATCAAAAAAGTTAAAGGTTCCCTTCATGCATTTTGTGTGAGCAACATAATATTCTCTACACTAAAAACCTGGAGAATAGCACACCCATAGTGGATCAAGGACAGGGCCTTAAGGCTGCTCAACTAGATGACCAGGGAAGTAATTTTATTCAACACAGAATTTTTAATTAAAAGTATTGATTCAACTAACTTACCTTACAAAAGACATTTCAGCAGATTATGAAAAGCTTGAGTTTAGGCTAATGGTAATACAAGGAGAAAAATAACATTAATGCTTCATAGCCATCTGTTCTTTTACCTAAAGTCCTACATTACAGACACTAGCCTTCAAATTATATGAAATTCTTGGGCCAATTTGGATTGAAAGTGGCCAAGTTTTTCAAAATGTGCAAATGAAGAATCAGGTATACTGACAGAGTTCTGAAACATACATTACCTTTCTTCCTTGTAGGGCCTTCTCCATTTCTGCAAGACTACTAAGGACACTGAGTGATGTCTGGGCCTTATGTTCCACATTATTTAGCGTGTCTTTCAGTGTTTTCAGTACTTCCAAATATTCATGTCCAGCTTGGCTCTTCCGTTCTGTTTATTCAAAAACATGCACTTTGAGAAAAAAATACTAAGACTCTAAGTACTGTATTATTATACATATCATTAATCTTCATTATATAGGATGTGAATTCCAATACATAATGAGTCACACCTCGTGACTAAAATTAAAATAGGTCCTTGTTAGTTGATAAAATAGGTCATTCCACTGGCATTTCTAAGAGTCAGACAGTGACTTCATTCCTGCAGATGCTGATGTTTGAAATATTAACTCACTATCATTTTCCTTCATTTCCTCATGATGAAACGTTTCTCTGAAGCTGGAATGACAATGTTCCTTTTGTCCCACGTAATCTCCTCTTCCCCAATTGCTACACAAAGAATAAAGGAAAACAAAGATCTTCCTCCGGTCAGGCTGGAAGCTCGGGCATGTGGACAGAGCCACATGCAGAGTGGTGACACTTAGAGTCAAGAGAAGCAGCAATGGCAAGAGCCAGCTGGCCTGGCATCCACTTCCAACGCTCAAGTCAAAGTTGCACACAAGATATGCTGGGGTGGAAAGGAAGTGAGCGCGCATGAAGCACAAAGAGATGCAGCCAGCTAGCAGCCACTTTTAAACCGCCTTCAGCGCCCTCTCAGAATGAAAGCGTAGTTTGCCTCAGTAAGCTGACAAAGAGGTCCTCTCAGACATACACTCCACACTCTGGGCTAACTGACTTCAGTGAACGCGCTGTCCGAATGCCTGCCCAGTAGAAGGGCAGCAAGATGCATCTACCTAATACGCACACACGCACACTGCTGACTACACCCTGCACACCGTACACAGTAGCCTAAGGAAGATGGAGGTTACACGCACGCCTTCTGAGAACCCACCCAGACAGAACGTAACACGACACAGCCCCAATCTAAACTGCTGCCAGAGGAAAAAGTAACCTACGAGGGATGACTTTGGAAACCTTTAACAGTGAACCTTCCAAAAGCAGGTTTATTCCAAAAAGAATCCATTAAAATTTTTCAGATTCTGGAAAAGGAATATGATTTCTTTTAAAAGAGGCTGGCATTGCTGAAACTTTAACCATTTGAACAAACAGAAGCTAGTGGTCAGATTTTAGTCTGAGAATGACTAAAAAAAGAAACAGTTCTGTTTCTTTTTAAAAATCCTTTAAAAATTTCCTTTAAAAACCTCTTTCAGGGCTGGGAGCGGGTATAACTCAGTGGTAGAGTGCTTCCCCAGCATGCAGGAAGTCCGGGGTTCAATCCCCAGCACCACAAAAAATGAAAGAAAACAAAAAACACTTTTTATAAAAATTGTGATTCCCAATAACACAATTTTAGCACACCACAAAGCTGTTTGTATTTCTACAATCAAACGCGAGAGTCCAGAGAATAAACCGAGTGTACTTTTAAGACCTTGATCCACATAGATACAGAGGAAAACAGAGCAAAACCGGTGCAAAGCCCAAGTACACCTCAGGTATAAATTCTGGGAGTAATTTTCTAGATTAAGACAAATTGAGAGAGGCGATATGAAAGTCACTGAGCAAGAAAAACAAGGGAATGGATTTACCCTTGGCTAGCTGCTGCTGATGACCCTGTAGGACTGTCGTCACAGCCCGGAGGCAGGCCATGAAGTTATCAAAGTCCACCTGGACAAACCTTGGGACAGAAGGCTCAGATTTGAGGGCGGAGCAGCTTACTCGAACCATCTCGATTTGGGGCTGGAGGTCAAGGAGGCTTGTCAGTTCCCTCTATGGAAGAGAAAATATGGTCACATAACTCTACGGAGAGGAACTCCCCACAGAAAGTTCATCAGAGCAGCATTGACTGCAAGGAGGTGACCGAAGCACAGCCTCATTCTGGCTGGGCCTGGGCACAGCACGCCGGCACACCGCGGAAGGCTGGCCTCCTACCTGACAGGAGTCCTCCAGACTCGACGAGGAGCGCTGGGGAGATTCAGAAAGGGGTGTGCGTTGCACCCACTCCTCCTTCGCCTTCACGATCTTTTCAAGCTCATCAAGTTGCTTGTAGTAAGCATTTATATCTTCCTGAAGCTTAATCTTTTTTGCCAGATCTTCCAGGCGCTGAGATATATTCTTCCACTCTGATAAAATCTTCTCCAGAACATTTTTTATTTCATCAGTCGAAAGACCTTCTACACAGAAAAAATAAGCACACCTTCATTCTAAACCTATGTTTAGAATTTCTCTTAAATATTCTAACATGTTCAAAATAATGAGCCAATGTCACATACCACAATCACTCTCTCAAGTCCTTTTTAGAATGACAACAAAAATAATGATGCATCTAGAACATCTTTAGGTTTATCTTAACTCCTTGATCTAAAACGGAGGAAGGTGTCTTCAAATATCAGCTCAAGAGTAGCATGGCCAGCTCCACAGGCAGGTTACTAAAGAATCAGACATGTATCTTCCTTAGAGTGCAAGTGTCCATCCTTAGCGGCTTCCTACTCTGTTACCTTTCAGTCTGAGCAGGGGAATAAAATCAACTGCCTTAATTTGTCCAGGGCTGACCTCAGAAGTTGGACCCTCTGTCATAAGAAATTAAAAGACAGCTGGCTAGTCGAGTTAGAAGGTTACTCAAGTCTGTGGTGACCAAACCACAGTGCCCACTGAACTGCAAAATAAAAGGCAAGAATTCTTTTGCTGTGAAATGACCAGTTATACACAGGACTGTTAAACCAGCGGCTGGGTTTAAGAAGCATCAGCAAGTCCATTGGGCACACTGCACGAAGATAAGCAAATACCAAAATTATCAGATCAGGGGCTGCGGATGTAGCTCGGTGGTAGAGCACATGCCCGGCAAGTGCAAGGCCCTGGGTTTGATCCGCAGCCTGCCAAAAAATAAAAGTAGTGATAAGACCCAGACAGTCCCCTTCTAGGTGTCTTCCCCCAAGAGTTAAAGACATCACATCACAGTGATCCATGCATACCTATGTTTATAGCAGCACAATTCATAATAGGCAAGTCTTGGAAGCAGCCTATAAGTCCATCAACAGATGAAGAGATAAAATGTGGTATTTACATACAGTGTCATAAAGAAAGATAAATCTGAGTCATTTGTGGGAAAATGGATGCACCTTAAGACCATAATGTTAACTGAAATAAACTAGACCCACAAGCTTAAATATTGCATGGTGTTATGGTTTGTGTCTTGATGTCCCCCCAAAGCCTCATGTGGTAAGAGATAGCTGGATCTAGAGTGTGTGATTACTAAATTGATCCATTGATCAGTTTGGCATTGTTCTGCTGGGATCAAGGATGTGAGCCTGAGATTGGGGGGTGGGAGTGTGGGCTGCCCTGGGGGCAGGTAGCCTAGATAGATACAGGAAGAAGCTTAACTAGCTGCTTGTTTGCATTGCTGATTTGCATACATTCCTTGCATTTTCCTCACTTTACTTTGCGGCCGGCAGGCTGCCAGTCTGCCACGCGCCCGCCCTGCTTCGGATCCATCGGACTATAGACTGAAACCTCTGCAGATTATGAGCTAATAAACCTTTCTTCCCCTAACTTTGGGTGTTGAGTATTCCGTCCCAACAACGAGAGAAAAGTAACTAAAACACATGGCTTCTCTAATATGAGAAGCCCAAATTATAAATAAAGAGCAAAATAAAAGGTTAATAGGGAGTAGGGAGATACATCTTTCTCAAATGAGAAGGGGATCAAGAGATGGAGGAAGCGGGGAAGGAAGGGAGGAAATGGGATGTAAAAGGAGTTAAGACATGTTACGTGCAAGTACAAGCTCCCAACAAGCAATGTAAACATTACATACTACAAATATGCACTAATAAAAATTTTAAAAGATTAGCTACTTTAGGAACACATTAAAAACACTTTTTATTATAAGAATCTTGTCACTTACAATCTTAATATGTGTCATATTTTTGAAAGATAAAAATGTTCCTAGAGATGATGAAGTTATACATTTTGCCCCTTCAAGCAAATTCTGAACATTGAAATGCCCCCAGTCTAAACTTGAAATACTGCTGGCTACAATGATGCCACATCATGATTAAAGCACAATGTGCATTTTAAAAGAGGAAAACTGCACTTTGTTTTTAAAAATAATTGTTTTGCTCCCAGAGATCAAGAATGATAAATTTTCTACTTCTATGGAACACTCAAACTCTCAGAAAATGACTAGTCCAAAGTAAAAATTAGTAATTGTTAACAAAATTACCTTTTTATTAATAATCTAAAAGGGAAAACATATAACATATTCCTGCTATACTCACTTGACTTTACATTTTTCAACCTGTCATTATTACAATCAGGACACAGGACCACTGCCAACACAATTGGCTTGGAAGCTGCCTAGGGGATTAGCAAAGCACAGTTCTGGATGTGTCTGTGTGGGTCATGGAGGGGTGACCTCAGGGTCTATATCTGAATCCTTGTTCCATTCCCCTGCTTTGCTTCCAGGCTACCATGAAGAGAGCAGCTTTGTTCCACCATACCCTTCCACTCTGATGTTTCTGCCTTGGAGCCAGATAACCATGAACTGAATCCCCTGGAACAGTGAGCTCAATTAAACCTCCCTTACTTCAAGTTGTGGCTGTCAGGTATTTGGTCCCAGTGATGACAAACATGGTCAAAACCACCACCGATTTTCATAAATTCATACACTTAGCCATAATGGATGTCAATTCAAAAACACTACTTCATTTAAGTATATATTATATTAGTTGACAATCTCCAGGAACAATGTAAGATGAACCAAGAAAACCAGATGTATCTACCAGGAAGATTAAATGAAATAAAATATTCCTTTTTTTAAACCTCCCTGGACTGTAGGAGAACTCACAAAGCCCAAACAAATACATCTGTCAGAAAAGTCAGCTAAACTTGGCGATGGTTTGCCTTAGTGACACTGGTTTCAGGAAAACAGCAAAATAATTATTTGAGTGTCTATGTTACTAAAGAATTTTATTTGCTTTTCTAATAAAACTGAGTTCTTTACATCCTTACCTAGGTAGAGGGTGGCCATATTTCACTTTGCAAGCAAATCTTCCAATGTATTAGCTATTTGTGTGCTAAAATTTATTTTAAATTTCCTGCGATGGGGAGTGGACAATCCCCCAATTGTGCCTTCACCTCTGTTCAACAATTCTGGTGCTATAATAGCAACAGGACTAACAGCACTAGACACAGAAGCAGTAGTAATGAGCATCCTTATAATCTGATCATCCACAGTAATACGTGGATCTGGAAATTTGGGTAGATGAATAAAATGAGAAGACTGTAGGGGATAGAAAAAATATCACCATCTCTTCCCTCACTAACAAAAGGCAGACACTCCTGCGGCCTTAAAAGCAAGAAAATTAAATTCAATACGTACAGATTCTTCTCAAATCTATGTCCCCATTTCCCAGCTTCCCTACACATTTTTTCAAAAATTTAAAAACAGATACATCAAAATTTCTCCTTTATAAAACCACATATCCTGTGTTGTGCAATGTCATACTTGACCTTCACAAATAACACTTCCACCTGAATCCACTTTCCAGAGTATGTGTTATGGTTTGTGTCTAGATGTCCCCCCAAAGCCTCATGAGGTCATAGGCGGGGCTGGATCTAGAGTGTGTGATTACTAAATCAGTCCACTGATTGGTTTGACACGGTTCTGCTGGGATCGAGGATATGATGCTAGGACTAAGGTTATTAGCATTAAGGGTGGGAGTGCTACTCACCCTAAAACCAGGTAGCCTGGATAAAATGTAAGGGACAGGAAGGAGCTGTGTACGCCCCTTGCTTGCTGTCTTGCTTGCCTTGCTGCCTTCTGCCTGTCTGCCTGCCATCTTGCCGTGGATCCAGCCGATGGTGGACTGAAACTTCTACAAATTGTGAGCTAAATAAACCTTCCTCCCTTAACTTTGGGTGTTGGGTATTTTGTCTCAGCAATGAGAGAAAAGTAACTAAACAGTATGTATTTTTCAAACTGTCAATTCACAGTAAGGCTTTATTGAGCGAAAGCTAAGTTAGCTAATAAAGTCACTCAATTTCTAGACACAGAAGTAAGGACATGAAAGCGTTTCTTGACTTATCCAAAAGTAGGAAGCTAGAGTACGTCAGAAGAACTCAAATTCATCTATTCCTCAACTCCCTGCTATTCCCAACCATGACATATCACCTCTGGCCAACTCTCCACCAAGGTGACGTCTTCTCTATGGATCATCATTAATTTCTGGCACACTAATTCTGCCTGCCAAACAGAAGATGCCATAGAAATGGGGTAAATACACCATCATAAAGTTAACCCATATTCACACAAGATACAGAGTCCCAGGTACAATGCTGAGACAGAAGAACTCGTGATTGAAGTCAACATAAATTCAATACCCAATTTATTATGATTGAAAGAATTAACATCTTAAGGGAAACTGTGATCTGTTTGTGTCTCTGGGTCTCTTCAAGTAAACACCCCACCCAAGTGGGGTGCCCAGAGCCAGGATAATTAAGACAGTCTAGCAGGGTAGATTTTAAAAGAGCACAATATTCTACTGATATGTTTGCCTTCACAGAAAGAAATTAACCTATACTAATAACATACAGAGTGACAATAATACATTTGCGTAATTCTGAGATAAATGGACATATATTGAAAACATACGTGGGTATATGCTACACATTTTACGTCTCCCAGGTATATTCAAAATAAACTTTCTGAAAGGCTACAGACAAAATAAACTAAGGTTAAAAACAGAAAGAATAGTGGCTTGCTAAAGCTGGCGTGAGTGAACCCAACTGAAGGGGCATGAGAGAATTTTCTAGAGAAATGGAAATGTTCTATATAGTGATTTGTCAGTATGAGTTACACAGATCTATCTGTTTATTGAACAGCACAGCTACACTTCAGGTATTCTAATGTAAGTAAATTTTACTAGGTGAGGAGAGAGGAAAGGGTTAATAAATCATTCAATAATGGCAAAGTGGGTCGCTATCACTAATTAACCAAGTGGGTAGCTGGTACCGGGAGGTTCATTACATTATTCTATTTGCTTTGTATGTAGTTACAATTTCCATAATAAGAAGTCAAAAACTAATGATCGGAAATTACTGCTTTGGAGATTTTTGTCAAACTAATATTGCTAATTCTGCCCCGGTTGCCCATAGGACTGCTCAAGGACAGTGGCAGACGACACCCTACTCCTAAGCATTTACTGCTGTTAGAATAAGGAATAACGTGTACAAGAAATGTCTTCTGAAGCTGGGTAAAAGGAGCCAGGCATGACGGCACGGGCCTCTAATCCCAGCGTTCTGGGAGGCTGAGACGGGAGGATCATCAGTCAAGTCCCACCTGGGCAAATTAGCAAGACCCTGGTCCAAAATAAAAAATAAAAGGGCAGGGGGCACCCATGACACAGCTTCATGCAAAGGTCCTGGGTTCAGGCCCCAGTACCCCCCCCCAAAAAAAACCTAGACCAAAGCAAGAACCAAAAATATTAATTTTGAAATGTCTCCAAGTCATGGCCTAAAAAAAGTTTTTTGGTACAGATACGAATTTCAAATACAAGTAACATCAGATTTCACTATTTTAAAAGCCCTAAAATAATATAATGCACTGGAAGTGATCAAATGCTAAACAGTATTAACAAATTTACCTTAACATAACTTCATTTCCCAAATGTTACCAAAGTACGGTTTTTTTTTTTTGTTACCCACTTCCTGTGGGAAAAAAAAATCCCAATCTATAACCCCAAAGATGTGATTAAAATCTTCTGCACCACTGGATTTTAAGTGTTCTGCTGAGATTTTAGTATTTCTGATTTCCTGACCCCTTATGAAAGCAAAAAAGACTTCCCTTTTATCTGTCTTTAATAATCAGCTCCAGCATAAGATTTTATTTTTAAAAGATTCTTCTGCCTAAAATAGTTTTGAAAGTTTGTTTTGTAGCAAAAGCAGGTTAGAGAGTTACAATAATTGTTGAATATATCCAACCACAAATACTACTCCATGTCACCATTTTTAAAAATCTAGAAAAAAAAACAGAACAAAAAAAAAAATCAGAGATCTCACCTTTTCCCATTTGCTCCAAAAGGATTTGTCCAGTTTGTTTTAATTCATCCAGCTGGGGGCTTCTTTGTGTTTGTTCTTTATCTAATTCCTGAAAATAAAATCCCAATATAAGAGTGCAGTATTCCAATCTTTCTTCGCAATATAATGTTGATGCTATTTTAAATGTTTATGCTTAAAGCTCCTCTTAAATGTTCTAGGTATTTCTGTCAGAGTTTTACCTAAGAACACTATACTAAAAAAGACAGGCGGGTCCAGGATACCCACCAACATTCCAGGGTTGAGTAAGCCTGAAATGGTAAATTCAAATAAACAATGGTAAGAGCAACTATAAAACTTTCATTTCTCTTACAAGAAAAAAATTGTTCACTGTGAGTTCCTACCAAGAGGAAATAATTAAAATTAGTGTTTTAAATTCACTATGACTAGTCACAAACAGCCTGAATATTCCACATTGTAAACATAATTAAATCAAAAGAATTGAATGTGTTACAACAAAGATCACTGAAAGAAAACTAATTAACAAGAAAAAGAAATATTCTGAGCTTTAGCATTATCTGTCGGTATTCCTGTAAGAGTCTAGTGCAAACTTCAACTACAAGCATATTACATACAGATTTTTCAGTAATGGTGGCAAGTTTAGAGCCCATGCTATAGTGCTTTGTTCTCTGTGTATGAGGAGGACATTCCTCGGTAACTGTGGGGATTGGTTCCTGGACCCCCTGTGGATACCAAACTCTAAAGGGTGCTCAAGTCCCTTATGTAAATAGTATACTATGAGCATTTACACATCTGCATATATATATATATATAGACTTCAAAACATCTCTAGCCAGACATGGCAACATACATTTAACATCTTAGCACTCAGGAGGCCGAGGCAGGAGGATCACATGTTGAAAGCCAACCTGGGTAACTACATAGTGTAAGTTCAAGGACAGCCTGGACTACACAGTCAGACCTTGCTGAAAAAGCAAAAAACAAAACGAAACAAAAGGTCCCACTTCAGAATATTTGTAATACCTAACACAACGTAAATGCTAGGTAAATAATCATTCTATTGTATATATTTTAAGAAAAACGACAAGGAAAAACTGCCCAGTAGAGAGGCAACCATCCTACATCTAACTCAAAGAACAGGACACAAAGTGAACAATGTGTTCACAGCAAGTGCTGGAGAGAGAAGGGTCTGAGGAAAAGCAGAGGCATAGCAGGTCACGCCCACATGACGGCTCCTTCTCGTGGGCTTGGTAGAGGGTTCCATGCAGGAAAAATTCAATTTGTTTTTTGAAACTTTCTGGAAACTTATTCCCAATATTTTTTATTAACAGCTGGTTGAATCTGCAGGTACACAACCCACAAATCCAAAGGACTGACTGTATTTATTTTTAAAGAAACATGTTTCGTTTTTAAAGAGAATATATTAAAGAAATTTTGAGATTTGAAATAATGTGTGGTATTCAAAGGCAAAACATCTTAAGAATAACACAAAGTCATAAGTTACTAGATACTAGATGGAGGAGGTCTACATAATGAAAAAACAGTAAAGATACCTGGATCACTTTAGGGGGTATTGCCCGCTGCACACCTCCATGATCAAGGAGGAAACAGGAAAAAGAGATCCTCTTCCATACAGGAATCGATGAGAGACGAGTCAGGGACTCAGATTTACTACCACACTCTAAAAGCCATCTTATGGCCACATTTATTTCCCAGGAAGCTCCCAGCTCCCACCATATCTTTATGCCAGTCACACATCTCGCCTGATGAAATATTTTATTGCTAGAATATCTTTGTTTCATGTTTTACCTTCAACTTCTTTTTCATTTCTGAAGTCTCTTGCATCTTCTTATACTCTTTTATCTCTGCGGCCTGAATGGCAGTCTTGGATTTCAAAACCCAGTTTCGAAGCTCCGCACTTACAGCGTCAAACCTGATT
This sequence comes from Hystrix cristata, assembly GCA_004026905.1. Lineage (NCBI taxonomy): Eukaryota > Metazoa > Chordata > Mammalia > Rodentia > Hystricidae > Hystrix > Hystrix cristata. The sequence continues at coordinate 69,462 of PVJO010002075.1, forward strand.
TAAGATTCAGATGTTACCATCTGCCATTTTTTTTCTCCTGTTGTTTTATTTGGCTCAAGAAAGAACAACCTAGATGGCCCTCAGGTCTGTATTTTCAAACTGTGCCCCAGCGGCCACCCAGAAACACAGCAGCCACAGAACAAGATCATACATCTATAGTTAAGCGCATGCAAAGAATAGTATTACAGTGTTAATAAATTAGTTAAGTAATCAGACAAAAACTTTCCCGGAATTTGTATAAGCTCTTGTAGATAACAAAAACTGGATTTGGTTAGACGATAACAGAAAAGAGCAAGTAGGAATGCTTCTAAATATAACGCCTTATTATGTTCAAGATGTAATCATGGAGCCTTAGTGAATGCCGGGAGGGGTCATGTGGAGCATGCGCAGGACTGGCAATGGCCAGTGACTCAGAAACACAGTCTCAGCCCTCGGGGAGCTTCCAGTTCACAGAAGCAACGTAAAGTTACAGGTGCTAACAAGAGTTTGCTAGGTGCTAATTCCCAGAATTCACAGGAATAATTCCTAGTCCAAGCAGGGAAGGGAAGGGACCGCTTCCTAGCGTAGAGCCTGGCTCTGCTGAGGAGTTTTCCTTGCAAAGGGAAAACAAAGAAAGGAAAGGTCACATTTTGCAAACCACAAATAGGTCGGTGCGTCTGGAATAGCCAGCACTTGCAGGGAAGGTGCCTGACAACAGGCCAAGAAGCACAAACTCTGGAGATACCGGAAGGCTCCGTCCCACAAATTAGGGAGTCAGCACTTAACCAAGGAGCAATTAGGAGTCAGCAGGGGTTTATGCTTAAATTGAGAGCATTCTACGTGTACTTTTATGTTCAATGAGAAGCCAGAACTAAAAGAGGTGACTGCAAAGAAAAGGCTGCAGTCCTAAAAAGGGCCAGTACCAGGAGAGCGACAGAGAGGAAGTGGCAAAGGGGACAGACAGGCTCCCCAGACGCCCAGAAGGCAGTGAGAACCACGGCAAGCAGGGGTAGGAGGAGCAAGTGGCAGGGCTGTGGGTCAGAGCCAGGCCCCGGGCAAAGTGTTGCCTGTGCACTCACAACAAGCACCCTAGGAAGCACATGCTATTGTAATCCTTTTTTTTTTTTTTGATGCGGGGGATCAAACTCAGAGCCTTACGCTTACTAGGCAAGCGCTCTACCACTGAGCTAAATCCCCAGCCCCTATTATCCCTTTTGGAGTTGAGGAAACGGAGCTCAGGGAGGCTGTAAGTAACTGTCCACACGAATATGTGGTAGAGCTTCAACCCAAGCCCAGGCAGCCACAGCACCCTGCCCGCAGCGTCTCAGAACTTAAGCAGGAACACAGGTTGCATTCTCAATTCTTTTGGGAAACTTCCCTGCATGTGAATCATGAACTAACTATCCTCTCTTCCAGGTAAGTTTTCCTGTTAATATGTCATAAAACAAAAATTTTGAGATGTACTAAATTTAATCCAAAAGACAAGAGGGTGGAGAGGGGAAGAGTAAGGGAAGTTAATCAGTGAATAGCTACCAGCCGAAACTAAAAGACTGTTCCACATTCCTGGGTGTTTCCTGAAACCCCGACTTAACACGGTGGCCAGACACCCCCTCATCTCCAGCATCACCCCTGAGGTTGATGGAAAATTCTGCAGCTCACTAAGCCCAACCAATCCAGAAGTACTAAGTCTCTTACGGCCCCAAACTGCCCTGCCCTCCTATCTCCAGCCAATGAGATCCAATGCTAACAATGTGTGCCTTCCTTCCCCAGACTTTCACGGTCTCAACTCCCATCTCACCTCACTGCTGGAAGCTGTGGGGGCTTATCCGGGTACCAGGTCCTTTTCTGACTGGGATCTTTAAGAGCTCAATAACCTCTTCGATTTCAGAGAACCTTGGATCTCAAGAGTTTAATTTAGCACACACATGGGATTTGTGCTGCTCTAGGCAAAGAACCAGGGGTCGAGGCATCACAAACAGTGGCCCCTTTGTCCTGCATCTGTCCCCAGATTTCTACTGAATCCTGCAGGGAAAGGAAGGCCATCCAGAGACCACACATCTAAAGTAAGGCTGGAGACTTGGTCAATCTCTGCTCTTAAAAAGAGCAAAAATAATACAACTTCAGGTCACAGTAACAGATATCCACACTCTGGGAAATGAATGTCCTATTGTGTCCTGAGCTGCTTAAAAAAAAAAACAAAACAGTAGAACCAAGAGTCAAGAGAAGAGGAAGTAACACCCTTTGAACCAGGAAATGTGCTGAAGCAGCTAGTGGAGGCTCTCTGCAGCTTGGGCGTCCCATAATCCATTCTAGGACGAGTCAATGGTGGTTTCTAGACCAGAATGAAGAAGGGAGATCTGGAAGCCACATCACACCAGGAATAACTATAGTCTGGACTTTAGGGCAATGAAAACCAGACAAGAGCAGCTGTCTTCATAGCAGCTAGCTTGGTGCCATACTAAAGAGGGATTGTGTGACTCACTACTGCACCAAAAAGAACTAACACTCAAAAGGGCATGCAGCAGACTCTGGACATAAAAGTAACCTTTCTCATCATGAGACTTAACCACCTTCTCCCATAAGGCACTGGATGTAGTACTGCAGACTCCATGTGTCCAGGGACTGACACTTCAATCCAACCTTGGAGTTGATGACTGTGGTCCTCAGCGCTGGTGCCACGACCCTGCTGTCCCATTCTTCCTTACTATCCAAGCGTCCCAGAACACAAAGTACAGACACGGGAAACAGATCATCTCTACTTCCCACACATGCAAGGCATAAACAAGGGACAGCACCTAGCCAGTGGTACCAGGGGAGGAGTCTGCTGCAAGGACAAGGCTAGGGTGAAAGCCACCACACTGGAGGGCTGCCGAAACATACCTCTACCTCAGCTGCCTGGCCTCTGGACTCCTTGTAATGTGAAACAAGAATGACCTCCTCATTTAAGTCACTTGAACAAAGGATCTCACTTCTTGCAGCAGAAAGCTCCCTAAACTTACAGTAAGCATTCACAGGGAGGCACTCTAGTCTTTCCCAACCTTCCAGCCTTCCACAGGCACCCAGTGGGCACAGGAGGGACACATCATCAGGCACACCTGCCAGCCAACAGGCACACGGGAGAGTAAAATTATGCAGCATTTAGTTCAGAAGCATCTTCCCCCTGGGCCACCTTGGCTCCCAAAGTACAGAGTCTGCAGCTTGCACATCAAAGGTTCACGGTGCTTCAAGAAGAGGCCATCAGGAGGCAAAAACAGGCTCCCTACAAAACCAAAGTAGATCACCTGGTAAAATGAGAATTCCACTTTGTCCAAGAAAAGCTAGAGTTGGAAAAGCAGGCCATTCTTATGAAGGCCCCAAATAATTGCCCATTTCTCCAAGGCCTGAGACCCTGCTGCAAAGGGGCAGATAACTTACTGTCCACCTCGAAGGCTGTTTTGAGGACTCACTCTGAGAGTGCACAGAATATACCGGGTGCGAGACACTGCACAGTCTAATGGAAATCGGACATCAGCAGAAGCTCAGTGTATGTCAGCTCTGACTAGTCTTCTTACAAAGACACTGAATTTTCTTTTGAATCAATAAGACAAAAAGAGATATTCTCACTAAAGATGCACCTTTTAAATCAAACATGAACAATCTGTTCATGAGTCTGACGAAAGAATTAATAAAGGAAATGAAAAAACACACAAAAAAAATGAAGAGGAGAAAAAGACTAAAAAGAAATTATTTACTGGAATCTTTTTCTTTCTTTTTTTCTGGTGCTGGGATTTGAAGCCAAGGCCTCATGCATGTTAGGCAAATGCTCTGCCACTAAGCTACATCCCTAGCCATTTTATTTTATTTTTTATTTTGAGAAAAAGTGTCACTAAGCTACCTAGGCTAGCCTCAAACTTGCAATCCTCCTGCCTCAGCCTCCCAAACAACTGCAATTATAGCCCTGCGTCACCTTGCCCAACTGAAATAAGTATTTTTTTAACAGGGAGAGGGAGAAGGAGACTTGTAAAGAATAAGGAAGCTATTTAAAGCAAAATTGCCAGAGTTGCAAACTGTGAGAAAGAATAAATAAGGAGCTGCAGAAAATCATATCCTTTCAAGATAAATCACAGAAAAAGAAGAAAGGTTTCATCATATAGTCCTACAAAATGAACATAGGATAAAGAAAATCATCCACGACACAATTCTGATGCCCTGCTAGTTAGTATGAAGTACCATGTTCAAAACAGGCAAAGGCAGTGAATGGTTCAGTAGTTGAATTTCCATAATAATAGTTATGTCTACATTTGCATTTGATTAGTGATTAGTTCAAAGCAAATGCCAACTATCAAACACATTATGTGCAGTTTACAGTTTGGGAAAATTCCTCTTTGTTCTCACTTTTTTTTAGCTTCCGTATCCACGTGGATCTGTCTCTTCTTGGGGGGAGGAGGAGGAGGCAATTCCTGCTTAGACTTTTTGGTAGTTACTTGTTCTCTTACACGAACAGTCTCCAAAAGATCCTTCTGAGGTATCTGGGACATGCCCAGCTTTGCTACAGCCTGAGTCACCTGAAATAAAAATCACAGTTTTAATTTTGCAGAAAGGGCTTTACCGAGATCCAAATTCCATGTCACACCATTCTCGCTTTGAAAATGTAGCCCTCATTAGCTGTTCGTAGATCCGTAACATTGTGCAAGCACCCCTGCACCCTAACTCCAGGACAGTTTATCACTCCAAAGACAAACTTCATACCATCAGCACGCAATCCCCACTCCCTACTCCCACAAGCCCTGGCAACTACAACTCCACTTTCCGTTCCAAGGATCTGCCTATTCCGGACATCTTGTATAAAAGGCACTGTGGCTTATTTTACACTTAGCATAATGTTTTCATGGTTCATCCAGGTTGACATACTGGCCAATATTTCATTCTTGCCATATGTACATGCACTAGTTACCCACAAGGGATGTATTTATTGTTATTGCAAACATACGCTAATTTTAAAAATCACATATAAAAAAAGTACTGTTGTATGTCTACACCACACTTTAAGTACCCATTCATCTTTTGATGGACTTTTGGGCTGTTCCACTTTTGGACTGTTATGAATAACGCTACTATAAACACTCATGTACAAACTGAAGTTATATTTCGATTCACCAAAATATTTTTTGAGATTAATATTTAAGATTTACAACTTTTAAGAAGATTAATTGGATTCTTGGCTAGGTGTTATCAATTACTACAGATTAAACAACAACCTATAGATAGGATTTTTGTATCTATTAAAATTTACTTCGAAAATACAAAGTTTCCATATCAATCCAGACCAATTATTCATCAGCTATTAGGAATCACCATGTAGTTTACTTACTAGTCTTTTATTTCACAAAGACCAACACGAACATGTAAATTTTACTTCACAGTACGGCACACCATCCATATGGAAAGGTACCTGGTTGGAGGAATCTTCCAGTCTCTGAACCAGAGAATCCCACCTCCGAGTTAGCGCCTCCGAGTCAGAGTTCATCTTCTCAGTGGCTTTGGGGTTGTCAAGCAATTGGCCCACATCCTGGCCAATTTCACTCAGTTGATCCAAAGTTTGGCGTTTCATTTCCATGTCTTCCTTCAAAATCTAGTGTTTCAGATATTCATTAGATGATTCTCTCTTAACGGGATTTCACCTTCCTGCTCCCCAGTCAGGAAATGTGAACATGTATATTTTATGATTCACTATGCTAAAACATACAGACTATAAAACAGTTTCAGATCGATGCGTGGCCACGATTAGTGTTGGGGAATGAGCCATAACCTGTATCCACTAAGTTTCTAGTAAACATCAGTACAAAACCCCAGGACATCACGGGCTTACATCACAGACAGCGACAATTAACATCACTTACAGCCAGACGCCGAACGCTGACACTTAGTTCCTTCTGGTCTTTGAAGTTGCTTGTCTGGACTTTATTCAAAGCCTCTTCTTTTTCGGTGAGCCAAGCTTTCAGCAAGCACTACAAATAATAACAAAGCAGAAATAAGTCTGGGAAACCAGTTGGTAATTCAATATAATCAAGTTCCCAAATCTCTCACTTCTATTAGCCGCTGCACCTTTATCTGGGGATAAGAAGGACTTCAAACACCCAAGTCAGAAGTATAAGGGACTCAGAAAATATCTTTCTTTCAATATCCTCCTTCTCAGATCATCCTGACATTGGTCCCACATCTGGGTGACTGCTTTGGTTTGAATATGGTTTTTGAGTGTGTCGGAAATTTATTTCCCATGTGGCGATGCGAAAGGAAGCAGGACCTTCAGGAGGTGGAGCCTAGCGGCACATCATTGAGAGGGATTAACGTAGTTCTTGTGGGATCTCAGTTACTTCCGAAGAAGAACGTTAAAGAGGAGCAAGACCGACCCCCCTCTGCTCTTTGGCTTTGCCATGTGACCGCCCCAACACAATGCCACCTGCCACGATGTGGCACAGAGCGGCTCAGACAGGAGCCAGCACCACACTCTCTGGAGCTCCAGCCTCTGAAACTGTGAGCTGAATAAGCCTTTACAAAGAATCCATCCTCAGATATTTTGTTACAGCAACAGCAAATGGACCAATACAGCAACTCAATCTAATTCTCAAGAAGAAGGATGGAAAACTAAATTTAACTACCCAAGTTTCCAAAAAACAATCATAACATTAGAGGCAGGAAAAAGCTGTTTGTTTGTCCCAACTCCTCGTTTTAGAGAGGAAGGAGAGACGAGTCAAGTTACACGTGTAAGATCAGTTGGTTAGTTAATGGCTGAGCTGAACCAAGCACCCTCACCCTCAAACCACCAGTCCCTCCACACATCATGCAGGACAACTACACGCGTGTTCAAAGCTTGCCAGCCATCGTAACTAAAGAGGGAAGTCCGAAGACAGCCCAGAGCCAATCTGAAAGTATTTAAACTCACTGGTCCAAAATACTGTTCTTTAATTAGTAATGTTACAAAAGTGCAAGATTGACTCCTCCTGCTCCACATCTTGAAGAGGAATGAAAAACAACTGTGGTTGCCCTTGGATAATTTTCCCCAAACATAGAAGCTGCAGTGGAGACTCTTTTCTACATGGCTGGCGGGGGGGGGGGGGTCCCTGCATTTGTAATAAGGTCAAGGCTTTCTTAATTGCTTAACTAATCAATTCATTTGACCACTATCCCTCACCTCTCTTTCAAAAGAAGAAAGAAAAGGAGGAAAGGGGACAGAAGGGAAGGGAAGGGAAAGGGAGGGAAAGGGAGAAGAAACAAAAATTGGGAAAATAAAAGACAATTAGCTTGAGAAGCCCCTAGATAACTCCTCAAGTCTAGTAAGGCTCAGGAAGTATGCACATAAATAGTCAAGGTACAAGACAGAAGGTACAGACACCTTATATACACACATGCACGCACACATGCACACACACACACACACACAGTGCTACAGTTAAAAGGTCCGATCACTAGTAGAAAGTGAGTCCAAGATCAATTTAAAACTTCAAGTCATATAAGTGGCCAAAATATTAGTCACTCCTTCATTCGTTAATATTTTTGAAATTATAAAATTAAAGTTATTTCCAAATTTTAAATTATTTTGCTCAGCAGAAAATATAATAGATTTCTCTGGCAATTAATGTCTTGATAATGTCTGTCACTATCAAAGTAAAAATTTAATTATTCTATGTAACTTTTTGACCTGAAAAGCAGGTTCCAAGTAAATGTAAATATCCATAAAGTGCAATATAAATATTTCAGAGAGCGGAATCAGGTCCATTACGTGACTCATAATAAAAAGAAATTCTGACCAAAGATTGGGGAGGGCTGGTGATTAATAATTCATATTTAGACAAAGTTTGCTACCTACTTTTCAAGATGTTCTATCTGCCACCATATTTAGTAAACCACAAAATGTCCTTCCCTCAGCCCTTTTTCTCCTTCTCCCTCCCCGAAGAGAACATGGTTACTTTTTTGTGGATGGAAACATAATGCATTTAAAAGAATCCACATGGTCACTGTGAGATGTGGAGATGTGTGAGATGCTTATTTTCTAGCCCACAGATGTTGGGCATTTAGGAGAAAAGTTTCCTTTCTTTGTATTCTGGGTTGATGACCACTTTTCTGGAGCCAAAGGGCCACTCCTGTGACTGAAACAGTAAGGTGACAGCTTGGCATAGTATAGTTTGATTTGCCGTGGTGATTCCTATTAGAAAAAGTATACTTTTTAATTAAAGGCGTTGCTAAAAATATGTTCTTGTTAATTTCAATACTTAGTTTCAATACTTAGTTAAAAGTCAGGAAAATTTCTCCTGATTTTACTTCACAAGGTATCATGCAGATTCATTTACTTGTTACGTACTCAGCGCAAGTCGTACGCTAGGAATTTCGTCGACATAAATTCAAACACATTACCCAAATCCAGTAACAATTACAATGTCCAGCATTACCCAATAGCCTAAGTAATGAGTATAAACTCAGCATACCACCATGAAGCCATGAACATGCTCTTTATGAATAAGCTGTGTGATCAGTTATAAAATAGATAAAAATACAATTTTTATTGCTGTTTCATTTTGTTCTGTTGAGATTGGATCTGACTTAACGCTCAGACTGGTCTTGAACTCACGGGTTCAAGCAACCTTTCTGCCTCGGCCTCTGGAATAGCAGGGACTAGAAGTGTGCACCTCCCACCGACTTAGAAATCTGATTTTGAAAACAATAAACAATTACTTGTATATTTCCCTTTCAAAGAAAAGCAAACAGGATAACTTTATTCTAATGCCATAATAAAATACAGATTACTCTCCACCATCTGTTTTGTCTCTAGGGGATAAGAGTTCATACCTGTTCTTCCAATAATTCCTGCCACAATATATTGATTTCTTGTAATCGATTCCAGCGTTCCTCAGTCCAACGGCACACAGCTGTCCATCGCTCACCAAGTCTCTAGGGACAAAAGGAAAGAAATCAGTCTCTGTTAAGCCAGCCTGAAAAGAGTTACCACGATCGTTCAAGAAATCGTTTTCGTTGTTCTTCATTATAGACTAGCAGTTGTGAAAAATACTTTTATAAAAGCTGCCTTAAAATAATAGAGACCAAGCCTATAAATACAGACTAATCCTATAAATGTAGATAAGAAAAAATAATTTCCACACACTTTACTTATTTCACATTACCGAGCTAGATAATAGCAAAACTAGAACTGTATCCTTTTCCTTCCACTTTGCTGTGGTTTTTATATGAGAATGTGACATTTTTTTTTACATGTTTTGAAAATAAAGCAAACATCTACTTTTTGTACTTCAAATTTTTCAGGCTATAATTATCTTTTTTTAAAAGTACATCAATAATAATTCTTAGCCAACTTTTACATGCCCAAGATTTCTTTCTATAGTAACAAAATTATGAAAAATGTCTAATCTTATAAAACTTTATGTGAAATAAAAGAATTTCTATAAAGCAATAAAATGGTTGATTTGTTCTGTTTACCTTACCCGAACCATAGAAAACTTCACATTAATTAGCAATAGACTGTTACAAATATAAGCAATATTCAATAAATAAATGTGATTAATTTTTAGAAATCTTTCACAGTGGCTGTTCCAAAAATGTGTTTTATAAAGTGATTAATAAGTGCTAAAAATTGATTTCCAAGTTAATTATATGTGAGCAAGAATTACGTAGTACACATTATACTATCTTAATGCTCAATACTCGCCTAAGTTGTTTACAGTACAAAGGCAGAGAGTGGAGCTGAGGACAGTGTCCAGACACAGCACACACACTGGCTGTCTATTTCACCCTCGGGGCCATCAGTTAATCTCTCTCACTTTCAGCTTTGCCACTGCGAAAATGAAACTGAAACCAGCAAGACAGGAATACCTACCTTTCGGGTTCCTATAATAAGTAAAAACTACTGCACTGCAGTCAGAACCACTGGCCAACTGTAAATAATTGAACAGGGATCACATAATAAGCGTGTAGTGTGAAAGTTACTGGAAATCATAAACTGGCAACATCATACCAGGCAATCCAAGTATCATTCAAGTGAAATACCAATAAATCTCTTTTATGAAAGCTTGTAAAGATACACGATTGCTTTGTGCAAAAAGAAGCAATTTACTGAGCTAAAAATGTTGAAATTCATGCACGGATCTACCAAAGAAACTGGGATATTAAATGCTATACAGCTGAAACTCTCAAATTCTAGTATCCGGAGACATTTTTATTTTACACTAGACACATTCACTGCTCATCCCTACCCCCCCACACACACACACACTCTCACACTCGTGCTCATGTGCACACAGATTCGGTCTGCACAGAACTGAAATCTACATTTTCACAAATTCTTCAACCAATTCTGAGCAAGAAAGTCTCTGACTTCTTGTTGCAACTGGCTCCTGTGCTTTCAAATCATGTTAATCTTACTCTCAAGGAAGCAACCAGCCCTGCCCATTCACCCTTAGGGCTGCAGTAAAAGAATCAACACCTGGGTACTCCTACAACCCACATGCTATGGAACCCCAACTGGGAAAAATAAACAAAGGTAGGTGGGAAGGGTTGATGAATGTGATCATCATGTATACAATGTACCAATACATGAAAAAAAAGAAAAAAAGAAAGAAAAATAAACTTGGGTCATTTGTAGGAAAACAGATGCTTCTTAAGACCATAATGTCAAGTGAAATATATCGAATGCACAAGCTTAAATATCACATGGTTTCTGTTGTATGAGAACCCTAAATTATAAATAAAGGACAAAGTTAAAGATGGATAATTAGAAAGTAGGAAGATAGATCATTCTCAAATGGGAAGGGAACCAAGAAACAAAAGGGGTAGAGGGGAGAGGAAGGGATGAAGAAGGGAAATAGGATGTTATGTACATGGGCCAAGGAGTGTAAACATTACAAACTGCAAACATGTACTACAAAAAATAAAAGTAAAAAAAAAGAGTCCATCTTAGGTATTTTGTTACAGTGATGAAAAGCTAGCAGTATGTTTTTTTCCATCCTCTGGACAAACAATAAGAAAAGGCATGCAGGACAGGAACACAGCGTAACTGGGTCTTGGGCCACGGGTCCTTTAGGGCCATCCTACTGTGCAGGTCCTCACCTGCAGCTGGCCTTCCAGGACAGCCGTAGCACTCTCACCGCTGTCCTCATCGACGATTACCACCATGTGAGTTAAGGAATTTACCTTTATCTGTTCAGCCTCAAGGTCAGTTTGCAAACTCTAGAGGAAAAAAATTAAGATGAACTATTATATCTACTCTTTCACATTTACCTATTTAAAATCTACTTGGTTGTCAACAGTAATTAGGAACACATAACGAGGCATCATATTTAAATTTCCAATCGTTACTCTAAATGTTCTACTAATGAAATACGCTTGTTGTACATATTTATATTTCATTATAAACTAAAGAAGTCTGAAAACCCAATGTCATAACAGACTGCAAATAGAGTATCATCATTTTTATTCCAAGTTCTTGCAAAAAGGAAAAAAAAAGGATAAAAGAGTTGAGTGGCTACACTAGAAACTACAACCAAAACGGAGAATTGATAAATCAAAAAGTCCAGAGTTTACGTAGACGAGTCAGGGATCATTTTATCTAGCACAGTATGGCATAAAGAAAGAAAAGTAGGATGCTATATGATACTCAGAAGCCATTCTGCTTAGCTACCCAGAAAGCAATTAAAGACCTACGGACACCTTCCATTATATTCTCTTCTATGGGAAAAGCATAGTCATTACAGATGTATAGAGGTAATTTGTTCAAACACTCTCAAAACAGCTATAAAATGCTTCCTAAGTAGTGTTCAATGTAGCCCTAAAGCCTTAGTAATCAGTATCTAGATGTTTCATTGATCAACACAATTCTTCAGCTTACAGGGAGGGTATTATGCTCTTTTCTTATTGTGATTATGAAAAGTTATCTAGTAAATTTGTGACCAAATGAAATTGTCCACCAATTGTTTGTTTCTCACTCAGTGCCTGATACTTTGCTAGATCAAAGAAGAGATAATGGATTTCTTTAAATGATCTGTTTCCTCACCTGCACCTTGTATTAACTCCACCACTCTAGGGCGGCGCTTAACCACCTCCGGGTCCGAAAAGACCCTTCCGGAACCTTATGCGAGTCTTGCACTCAGAGCTCTACCTGCACTTTCATCCCTGGCTTGGAAAAGTCAGAGCTGCGTGAAGTCCGCCCCATAAGCCAAATAAAAGAAGACCCGGACGATGTGCCCCAGTGCCACACTAACGAGAGAAGCCGTCAGCCCCTGAGAACGCTAAGCGCTGCTCTTTCATATTTGATAAGGTAGAGAAGAAACAGGAGGCAGAATTACTTTATGTTCTTCGAGGCGTTTTTGCAGGGATTCTAAGCTGTCGTCCAGGGGACAGGTCTCCATCTTCTGAATGCGTTCTTCCGTGAGGGTCAGCCAGGACGACAGCTGCTGCAGCTGCTTCTTCTGCAGTTCCATCAGCACATCGTGCAGCCTGGCCAGGGGACACAGGGTCACTGCCACCAGCTCCTTCCCACCCAGGCACCGCAGGCACCAGAGAAACGGGGCAAGGGAACATACCCCATCTCACCATTTACAGTAGCATTTAGTCTTCATCTATAGAAACAAGGGTTCATTCTCTTCCTAAATAGAGTCTACTAAATGCAGTCAAAGAATAGCACCTTTTGGTCATATAGAATCATTGTTTCTTCAATCAGGAATTCTTGCTTATTACATAGATGGAAACAGCAATGGGATGCAATTTATAATACACACAAAAAAAGGAAAATGGAACACGGGAAAAGACTGCTTAAAAAAAATGTTACAAAACAGAAGAGAAGGTCCATATCTAATAGTCCTGTCATCGTACCCTGTTAACAATTTGCCATCTTAATACTACGGCCAATAAATAACTGGCCACATGGAATGTCTTTTCCCTTTTCATCAATTTCTGTATTTCAACTTTTACCTTTGGGCTTGGCTAAAATATCAGTGAAGATCATGCAAAAGTGGCAACTTTACACAGAGAAAAGTGAGAATGTTCCAAGACTACTTCTGGGCCGATCTTGTTTCTCACAGAAATACAGATTTCAACTTGCGCTCAACCATGCAATGCAGTCTGTGGGATCTGGAGTCGGTTTCCCGGCGTTCACTCACCGGGCCTGCCTCTCCATACTCTCCACCCGCAGAGCCTCCCATCGAGCGTTCAGCAGGGTCATTTGCTCCTGGATCTCGAACTCCTCTTCATCGGACAGGGTGCCCTGTGTTAGCAGCTGGTTGCCCGCCTGCAGGACGTTCCCCACACTGCTCTGATGCGCAGTCAGCTCCATCATGAAAGCCTGCAAAGGTACATCGTCAAGATGGGTGAGCTGCTCGGGGCCCACATAAATCGCTAGTATAATAACCCAAATATCAACACAGCAAATAAAGGTCACCTAGGTGAGTGCAGATAAGGTTGATGCAATGCTTTAAGACCTGGAGATAGCAAATAAGCCCTTGGCATAATTCAAAAGAAAAATAGATCAAGAAGAATAATGTGACATCTCACAACATCTGCTTTTTAAAAGCAGATGCCGACTAAGCTGCTAATAGACTGTGAACATGGAAATGGGAATAAATATAATAAAAAATACTATGCTCACTCAAAAGGAACTGTTTAAGGAATATTACTATTTCTATTGTTTTCAACCCAAAACAGCAAATAAAATGTGCTAATTCACATACTCCTATACCTGTGCACAAAAAAGTGCTTAGCCAGAAGAAACCTTCAGAGAGTCAAAATCACTACAATGTAACAAAACACATTCTCAAAATAGCAAGGAACTCTCATAAACTCTCATTACATAAAATTGTACAGGAACACTGAGTATGACATTCATTTAATCACTTAACAAATAAAAGTAATCACTTCCTGGGAAATGCTCAAAACCTAAAGATCCAGTACACTGTTTAGAGATTTTGTTTTTAGCTATAGCAATATACTCCAGAAACAACCAGGATTATGCCCCAATTTCTGTCTGTGGCTCTACAACATGTACAAGGTTCCAGAAGGCTAAAATCCGAACTCTAATGCTGATGCACAGTTAATCACCCACCTCAGTTTTATAACAAAGCCCTATTTAAATATCACAAGTCCTAAAATAGGCCATGACCTTTCAGTGGAACAGAAGTCAGAAAACAACAACCATCGAGGCGGGTCCCTCCTCGAGGCTCGGGCCCCACAGCAGACAGATGCATCCCACAATGACAGGCACTTACTTCATGAGTGGCAAACTGCTCTTTGACTTCCTCCACATCCTCAGAAATGTCATCCTGTTCCTGGAAAGTGTCCTCGGCAGACAGCAACCAGGTCAGCACTTCCTCCAGTGCTATCTGATAGCTGTCCAGATCCATGTCGGCCTCAGTGACAGCGCTGGGGGTGTCAGCTCGGGGACTCTCATGCTCCTCCGCCACCGCTGTACTCTGAACACAAAACCAGGAAAATCCCACAACTGTCACAAAGGTACGAGGCACCCAGCAGGGACGCGAGGGAACGCGGGATATGCACCCCAGTGTCTCGGACATCAGCCCTACTCTCAGGAGCCAGGCGGGCAAGGCCAGGAGTTAGTCAAGAGCATCTATTCATCACTCCAGGACAGGAAAAGCTACAAACCAGACATGCGCTCAGGAGTCCTGCGCTCATGGCATTTCTAATATAGTTGGGGAGAGAGAAATAACCCACATGAATCACTTCTGAGCAAAAATACATGGCTTCGTACAAAGTTAGAAATGCCACGGTCCCATCCGGCGCTGCTATTTGAGTTCACTGAGGGCTAAAGCAGTTAGGACAGTTTCATGGAGGAGCTGAACCACGGTGAACCTCCAACAGCAGGTGTAATTTACAGAAAAAGGGAGATACCAGAATTCTGCTTTGATGCCCCCACCCATACAAAATGCTTTTACTGAACTGTACTTTAACATTGCATTTCCGATAATGAAAAATAGCGACACATACAGCCATTGTTTTTGAGTCAACGGCCTTTAGTTTACTTGCTGATTTCTCTCTCTCTCCCTGCCTCCCTCCCTGCCTCCCGCCCTTTGTCTTCCTCTCTCTCTCTCACTCTCCCCCACTCTCCCCCACCAATTTCATGGAATAAATTTCTCTAAAGCTCTTCCAACACAATGGAGTTTTTCTTTACATACTTTAGGATCTTATAATCAAACCTACTGTCTCTCTTGGTCTTTTGTTTCTGTCCAGAGCAAAATTTCTCTAAAACTCGCCTACAGACTGTCTCCCTGTTATCATCTCTCATCCACAATTTTTCCTGTGTTTTTTTGGCAGGGATGCGGGTGCTGGGGATCAAAGTCGGAGATGTGCGCTTGCTGGACAAGTGCTCTACCCCTGGGATAAATCCCCAATCCCTCATCCACAATTTTTAAGTAGGAACTTTCACATGGAAATAAATGAACAGAGAACAGCAAAAGACATACTCATGTATTTAATTACAACTGTTTATTAACATTCTTTTTCACTCTGATGTGGTCTTCACCCCAAACTCAACTGAAAAGTTGATGAGTCTACTTTTCTAGCATCATCTTTAGGGTGACAATATAATTAACCAACCGTAAGATTTCTGACAATAACGATGCTACAACAACACACATTAATCAGAACTGGTCCGAGCAAACCCAAAGAACTGGTCATCCCACATGTCTCACTCGCACCCTCAGAATCTTTCCATGTGGCAAACAAAGTCGATTATAGGAAGTTCGGCTTCCCCCACATTATTCAATTTTAAAAACAGCTAAAAAAGAACCGCAGGCTCGCAAGCCAGCCCTGTCTCTCACCTTTCTTTCTCTACAAGTTGTCTTCTAAAAACCATGTCATTTTTGAAATGGGAAAAAAAACAAGAAGGATTGATACATACTATCTGAAGAAAATCTAAAATAATAAGTTCTTGAAATCTCGAGGTGGGATGCTATGCCACTTCAAGATGGGCATAATTATGCTAACACAAGAATTAAGTAAATTTTTTGGAGGGAGGGGTACTGGGGATTAAACCCAAAGCCTTCACACTAAGTAACATCCCCAGTCCTTCTTCTATCTTTTGAGACAACATCTCGCCAAGTCACTAAACTGTCTAGGCTGGGCTCAAACTCAGGATCTTCTGCCTCAGTCTCCTATAGCACTGAGAGGACAGGCATGCGGCATCACATCCAGCCTCGAGTGACATTTTTTAAAAAAAGAATGTGTTGAATGAGAATGGCAAAACAAATTGAGAGAGAAAATTTACAATGATGATAGCTGATGCTTACTGAGTATTATTAATTAGCGCATTATCAAGTAGGTTGTTTTTAACCACACGGGCTCAAAAGTTAAGTAGCTGACCCCAAACAAATGGCAACAGGGTGAAATTTAAACTCGAGAGCGCATGCTTTCTGAGTCTGCAAAACATATTTCTTATCATTTTGAAACCCGTATGTATCTCTTGGTTACTTGGTTGCTAAAATGTTGGACTAAGTGACTTCCAAGGTCTGATCTAACTCTTAAAGGTCTCTCATTTAATGAATTAAGAAGATTAGTTAGACTAACCCAGAAAGAGATAAATATGGATTGATTCAAGACAGGACACTGAAAGAAGAACAAAATAATTATTTTACTTGTGTCTCCTAAAAAAAAATCATTTCTATTTTGACGAATAAAACCATTATATGTCCTTTCATAAAAAAACTTGACAAGTAGCTTATCATAGACTATTCCTCCTCAATGAAAAGGTAAATAAACCATATATTTTGATAGCTTTTGAGAGAATACAATAGGAGCAATTCCTTTACTAACGGCCCCCCAAAAAGAAAATTAGTACTAGGCAGAAAAAAAACTAGGGTGATATGGACAAAACCACCTTCGGTCTGAGACAGCAGAAATAAAAGATGGTGACTACACGATGGGGAATTGCGGGATCTCCCGTACACCATGCAGCCTCACTGTCAACAGCCACACAGCCTAACTCCAGCCTCGATGTGTAAATAATGCACCTTCCTGCTTAATACTGTCAGCTGAGTAAGGTTTTCTATTTCGGGCATGTGAAAGGGGGCTAACTGAAAACTGATGAGAAATGAATTCGTCCTCAATGAAGAAAAACCCTCTGAGAGTGGGCTATGACCTGGCAACCAGGAGAAACTAAACATGCCAAGTCAAACACTTTAATAAAAGTGTACCCGTACCTGTATATTAATTTCTTCCTCTTCGCACTCTTTCTTGTATTTCCTGGGGAGCGTCTCCACCTCTCGGATGGCATCTATCGTGACTTGCTGAGGAAGCACCTCGAACAAAGACGTTAAATACATAATGATGGACTTCTTGTCTGGGAGCTGAACAGCAACATCTAAAAGCGGAAGAAAGTGAGAACCAGCTTAAATTAGATACCCAAAATATGTGAATTGCTCAATATTAAGTATAGAATAACTCTCTTTAGCAGCCATAAGCAATACTTAACGTGTAATCTGTGCCACATGCCTCAGTACATTGCTGTTTCATACCACAGCATACGAGGCAAGAGCCAAGAGCGCTACTTATTTTCAGTCTCCCATTTCTTAAAAACCTTCCCCACGAGCTTCCCCAGAATGCTCAAATGTAAGCTACCACATCACCGCTAAAAACGATGATGTGAGATTTCATTTATACCATGAAAATGAGCCCAGAGTTCAGTACTGTGACACTTGTGACATCGTCACACAATAAACTAAACCACATACGGATTTTCTATGTAATAATTTTTTAAAAACTCACATATTACTTGATACAGATTAGTTATTATTCAATGAAATAATTAAATTTGTACCTAAAACACATTCCAAATTGTTAGTACAAAAGTACTAATTTGTCTGTGGTAAAATGGCTTATATTTATTCTACAAAAGCACAGGACTCCTCAATTATCATAATTTATTCTAAAAAGAAAAAACAAAATACTGTTTTTCAAGGTCGAAAACTGTAAAGTGAAATCAAGGCTAAAAATAAATGTTGAACAATACCTTCAGGATCTAACAGCTTTTCAATTCCCAAATAAGCCTGAGCTTTGTTGAAGGCGTGTTCAAGTCTCTCAATTGGGGACATTTTGACAACTCTATCCCAGCTGAAGAGATCCGGTCTGAAATCACCAGGGAAATAAAATTCAATGAAGATAAAATATTGTGGAAACAAAGTAGGCATTGTTAAAACCTAAGACACTTGAGTTTGAGATTTTTTAAAAATTGTCAGTTTCCTTAAAAAGTTAAATCTCTTAAATCCCAAAATTGTGTCAAATACTATATATTATTTGAAGATCAATTACAACTATGAAAATAATGGGTAACACCTTCCAAGGTTCTTGTATTAAATATTACTACTAAGATTTCTGGGGTAACCACTCAAAGACTCAAGTATACTGTATTTCCCAAGTAGGAGAATAAAAAAGGAGGTAGAGGAACCCATCAATCAAAAGAAGGCAAGAAAGAAAAACAATTTTTAAAAGGTAAGAAAAATAAGAAACTCAAACTAAGAGGTAAAAATAAACCTAAATATATCAATTACCACAATCAATGTTAATGGACAAAATTCTTCAACTAAATGAACCAAACAGAACAGCCAGCTCTAATTTGTCCATAGGACAAATCCCAAAACAAAGGCCCTTAGAAGCTTTCCCTGTATTTTTCCCCTTCCATGCCACTACTGTCCATCTTGGTTTTCTTTTAATCCCACAACTCAGACACTATTGTTGCTTTAACAGTCCAACACTTGATCATATTCTTTGTAGAGTACTCTGTCCGTTCTTGTATCTTAGAACCACCTCCCCCACCCCCTCCCCCTAGTCCCTCCCTGACTTCATCCCCCATTATTCCCAACACTCAGTTCACTGCGACCACTGGTCTCCCAAAAGCTAGGTGCCTCCTCCCTCTGGCCTCATGTATTTGTCTTCAGTATGTTTACCATTCCTATATACTATTCAATTAATATTTTCAATTTGTAAATGATTCACAGTCTCTCTCTTTTGCAACATAGCTCCAAAGAGGACTAGCATTTTTGCCTATTTTGTTCTCTACTATATTTCTGTGTCTACCACATATATTCATACAATCAATTAACAGATGGAAGAAGTTTTGATTAAATTCAACCATTTCTTGATAAAATGTCTTAACCACCTGGGAACTCAGGGCAACCTCCTTACACTGATAAAGGAAGATTGGGATAAGGTCTTTAACCTCAAAAAAAGTATATCCAAAAAAAAAAAAAAATCCTACAGGAAACATTCTTATGGTAAAACATCAAAAAGCATTGCCTTTGTTTTTAAGAAAAAAACATTATGCTCACTCTCACCAATTCAAATCAACACTGTATTACAGGACAAAGCACAAGTGTGAACCAAAGAGGAGGAAGGGAGTAGAGCAAGAAAGGGGGAGGGAAGGAAGAATGAATGGATGGAGGAAAGGAAGAAGGAAGGAAAGAAGGGAGGGAGGGGGAGGGAGGGAGAGAGAAAAAAAAAATCTGTTCCACAATCCATGGAAAAATTTAATGTTTCCAGATAATAAGATGGAAAGAAGTCTACTGTACTTTTATATGCCAGCCAAGAACATACGAGAAATGAAACTTGAGTAAATTACTAACTTACAATAGCAATAAACATAACAAATTTTGCCTTTAACATTTAAATCCTTAGTCCGTGTAGAAATTATTTTGGGGGTATGCCCTTACTTACATATGGATAACCAGTTGCTCTATCTATTAATCTGCAATATCAGTACAATTTTGTGTTAAACTAAGCTATCTTGCATCATGGAGCTATCTCAGAGCTCTTTACTCTACAAGGATGAACCATATGAATCTGCTGTGTTTATACATCAAAAACAATCAAGTATTGGCAATTTTATATGGTTCGGCCTATTATGCTACCGTATTTACTTACAGTACCACATACTCTTAATTAATACAGCCTCATAGTTCTAGTTTCTTTTTGTAAAGTACTTCACCCCGGTTCTTCTTCAGGAATGTACATCCTTGGGTTTTTGGTCTTTCTATACAACTTAGAATCTGTTTACAAGTTAATAAGAATAATTGTGTGGCTATTTTTTAATTGAATTGCACTGAATATGTAGAGTTTTTGCTACAAGAACAAAAGCTAACATAATTCTTTTGTATCTATTAATGGTTAGTGCTAAATGAAAGGGAATGAACTACACAAGTTTTTTTTTTATCACAAATACGTAGACAAAATCTTGGGCCCTGCACTGTGGCATTTAAATTCTAAAGCAACAAACACTCATGGGTAGTTTTCTTCCCGGGGTTTCTGCGCTTAATGTTTCAGGAGAACATGCGCAGAGAAGAGAGCTGGCCAAGGGGACTACGGAGGAAGGCCGGAGAAGGGGCAGGCAGGAGAGGCACATCCGCAAGATGCCCTCTTCAGCCCAGCAATCCTCACTTATGCCGGTGGAGCACAGCATTAAAGGCGAGTCCGTCGGTCCAGCTGGTGGTGAAGTTGAGGACGTTGACCTGGCTGTAGGGCCGCGTGGTCTGCCGCACCCAGCTCAGCAGGATCTTCTCACTGTTCGTCTGCTGCAGGTCGGACATGACGTCCTTCATGACATCTTTCACCTGTGGAGACAAACCGCACTGCCTGTAGCCTAACAGTCACTCCGATCAGGTCTTTAAACAAGGAATATTACACTCATTAACTCCTGTGGATCAGATAATACACATTTATTGTATTTCAAATTTTTCTTTTAAACATTGGAAAGATAAATTTTAACAGTGTTCATTTGTGTATAGTAGAATTTGGAGGTGATTTTTACTTTACTTTTATGCAGTAATATGTCTTCTATTGTTTAAATGATATTTGTACTAAGTCTGATTACTACGGATATTACTTTCACACAAAAGTCATGTTTTATGCAGTAGGGCACACATGAAGTCTCAGGACTTCGAGAAGCTAGGGTGGGAGGGTTACAAGTTCAAGGCCTGTCTGAGCAATTTAGCAAGACCCTGTCTCAAAATAAAAAATGAATTTTAAAAAAGGGCTGAAGATGTAGGTCGGTGGTAGAGTCCCCCGATGTTGAGTCCCATTATCACACATCTAAAAAAAGTCATGTAATTTTATTTTCATTTACAAAGCCTTTTCCATAAAGAAAATCCCATTTTTCTTTCCTATGACTACAAAATCAAAGAATAAAGTATCTTTCCTATTAGCAATAGTGATTACAGTCTAGAATTAACATTTGATATTATTATTCTAAAATGTTTTAAAGCAAGTCACAAAGAATGATCCAACTTAAGGGACTCACACTGGCCAAATCTAGAACCGCTTCAACATCAAAATGAATAATACTAGTAAGAGATTCTAACGCTATGTAAAACTTCATGATACATCCATTGATACATAAACAAAGGAATGAATAGATAGATGATAGATAGCAGATAGACAAGAGACAAAAGAAAATTCTTTTTTACAAGTAGAAAGCCAACGAATAAATGTGAAAGGAATAATGACATTAGAAATTCACTCTTCCCAGGCATCTAAATCATAACTGAACCAGCTAAGAATTATGAATGGCTGCTAAGACTAAAGCATAAAAATTGGATAAATAGCCTGGCGTGGTGGCACATGCCTATGGTCCCAGCACTCAGGAGGCTGGGACAGGAAGATCACCGTGAGTTCAATGCCGGCCTGGGCTACATGGTGAGTTCAAGGCCAGCCTGAACACAGAGTGAGACCCTGTCTCAAAAAAAAAAAAAAAAAAAAAAAGTTGGACAAATAGCTGACCATTGACACAGTCGCAAAGTGCATCCCCACAAAACACTACTTAATAACAAGGCATAGTCCCAGTACAGTGGAGAAACCTGGCAGATACCATCTTAACCAAACACTGCTAGGCAGAGCAGTAATGGGCTGTGTGTGCTCCTACCCGTGTGCTGAGAAAAACTCAACATCGCCTTTGCAGCATCTCTGCCAAAACAACCTGAATCCAGTCACGGGGGAACAGCAGCCAAGCCCCAAAGAGAGAGATTCTACAGAACAACTGCTCAGTGCTCTTCAAAAAATCAATATCATGAAATATAAAGGACCCAGAGATTCTGCTAGATTAAAGATTAAAGAGATGTGACCAGTGTAACGCATGACCTTGGAAATTATTCTGCTGTCATAAAGGATATTATTAAGGCAATTCAAGAATATCCCCGTGAGATATGTAATTACACAACTATTCTTTCAATGATATTTTCTTGATTTTTTTTTTTTTGTGGTGTCAGGGATCGAACTCAGGGCCTTGTGCTTGCAAGGCAAGCACTCTAATCACTGAGCTAAATCCCCAGCCCATTTTCTTGATTTTAATAATTACATATTGCTTTACTATGTAACATATTATTTTATACAATCTATACATAGCACTTAACAATCTATCATTATAAGTGGTAGCATACATTTTATATTAGTATTATAGCATGGCATTGTAAAGGCGTTCCTGGGAGTTAGAAGAATGCCATTTTTAGAAAACACACATGGAAGTATTTAGGCAGAGAAAGACAGAACAAGCACAAGAAATATAGGCAACTGTTAACATTTGGGGAATCAGAATGCAGGGCATTTGGGAATTCTTTGAACTATTCCTGAAACTTTTTTGTAAGTCTAAAATGATGTCAATCTTCTAAATTCAGTATTTTTAGAAATATAGTTTATCCCCCTATGTCAGGAAAATAGACCAAGTTGTCAGCCTCTTCCTCCCTCAAAATCCATATGCTGAAGTCCTACTTGGAAATACTGCCCCTGCGGATGTAAGTAGAATGAAGTTATCCTGGTGTCCTAATGAAAAGGGGACACGGGGACAGACACGCTGAGGGCGAACACCAGGTGGAGACGCATCACACTGCACAGCCCTCACCAAGGATGCCCACTAAGCCGCAGATCCCCCCAAAGGGCTCCGCCCTGCCTGACACCTTGACCTTGCACTTCCAGCCTCCAGAATGGTGGGACGAGTAATTTTTGTTGCTCAAGCCCAGGAGACTGCAGCACTTTGTCATGACAAACAATACATTTCCAATTCCTAGAGAGAAGTGATTGGCGATTTCCTCACCTGCCAGTGCAGAATGATGCTCCAAAGTAACCCCAAGGTCAGTTTGTGGTTCCCATCTACTATATCCGTTCCTCCTATGTTCACTAATTCCACCTGTCCAAATGAAAACATAACTGTTAGGGCATCTTCACAAAATTCCATGTTTTTGATTCAGCACATTTGCACAGCAACATAACTGAGTGGTAAGAGAAATCTCATTTTAGAGAAGAAAGTAAGTATAAATCTCAAAATTGTTGTTATGTATACACTAGACCAGTAAAGCCATCAGAAAAAGCACACGACCTTTCCTTCACTCGTAGAAAAGGTCTGATACTTCTCTTAAGAATCTGTTGCCACCAATTCGCAGAGCAGGTGGCAGGTGGAGGGTGGCGGGTGGCGGGTAGCGGGTGGCTGATTTCCCGATAAACGATACACATGGCAGCACAGAACCCCACAGTCACTCTGCAAGCTTACACTGTTCTGATGTAAAACCTGCAGCACTCTGTTGACATTATTTAAGGCATGTACCCTTGTGGAACCACGTTCTTTTGTCTGGAAAATAAAACACAAAGCAAATAAGACCCATTGTCCTTCCACTTCAGTGACAAATGCTGATACGGAAATGTACGCAGAACAGCAGCTCAGTACACAGCGTCCTCAGAGCCGAGTTCAGGTCAGCATCCTGGACCCGCGATCACAGGATGCAAATTCCCTTACTAACAACAGCTCAAGGGCGCCATTGCCTAACTTGCCTGCGTATTGGAACATCCTGGGTAGCTTCAAAAATGGTTGTGTTCTACCTCCTGCTCCACCAAAGAGTGTGATTTCACGGGTCTAGAAGTGGTGTGGGTAGAATTTTTAAAAGATTTCCCTGGCGATTCCAATATGCATACAAGTTAGGAACCAATGCTACAGGACAAAGCTTCTTTTATCTAAATTGGTCTGGATGCAGAAGGATTTAGAAGTTATATCCCCTTCATCCCATGCAGATGTGGGCAACAGAGCAAGGAGGGTTCCAGTTCAGCTGGCATTCCAAGAGCCCAGCAGGAAAGTAGGAATTCCCCACCTGCTGCTTTCTTCCACCTCACTAGCCAGGGAATTTCATCTGAAAGAGGCACCAGCCTCTCCAAAAGGTGCCCAGCCACCCCCTGCCTGCAAACAATGGAGTGTAACACTCCACACGCAAGCACAAAGTGGCTGGTCTTCAGCAGGGCATCTCTGTTCCTTTACAGCAATCCCTCCTCGAGTGTAAAAGTTTGTATGCATAGAACACATCATCTCCATCAGCAGAGCTTTTTCCACGCATGAAGGAGAACCATACTCACAAAGCAACGAAGTTGGATTTGATAAAGAAACAAACACAAAGGTAAACTGAAAACCAGAATAAAAATAAATGCCATCATTTCTAACTGGTTCTTTGTTTGCTAAATAACAAATGCTTGTCTCTACACTGGCTGCCATTCAAAACACTGTGCCTTCTCCACAAATCCATCATTTTCTGTATTCGCCAACCTGGGCAGTCTCTGACAAATAGACAGTTTATCTTTGGTGAAATCAGAACTCTCAAAAAGCTGAAATACTCCTGTATTCAAGCTTGGATTAAATCACATTTTTAATGTTCGTATTTCAGCCTTTACATTCTAAGTGACCCACAGTGGTCATCAAGGATCGTAATGACCACAGGCCTGTAGCCTGGTACAGACAGGATTCTCCTCACCAGCGACGTCCCCGTGAGGCCCTCCAGAAGATCCAATAACTTCCTGCCATCTTGGAGGTCAGTGAACATATCACTGATGGGTGGCTTCCCACTCTACAAAAGAAAAAGAAAAACAGGTCACATCCGTAGCAGAAATCCCACATCCACGTACTTGTATATAAATGACTGGTTTCACTTTTTCTATTAAACAGTTCTGGATAATTTGCAAATGATTTGAGTTTGTCTTGTATAGAAATAACAAGTAATAAGAGAATTATTCTGAAATCTCATAGTGAACCAATTAACTGAAAGATATAAATTGCACTGTTTCTTAGAGTGGGAACAAATAAAGCTTATGCCACTCATGTGCCTGAACCGCGGCACCAGCTCAGGAGAAAGGAATGATACAAAGAAGCATTAAGAGCATCAACGAAGGCCCAACACCTGGGTGCTGGGCCCACTAAGAGCGCAGGCATTCCTAGCCACCAGCACACGTCACCTTCGGGGCGAGACATTCAGCACTTCAGGACAGGAATAAGTGATTTCATCAACTTCAATTCTCAGGTGACAGGTCTCTATTTCTGCTCAGCAATTTCTTAACAATCGAGTCATTTGGGCTGTGTCTAAGTCTAGTCCGAGGCCAGTATTCTACTGAGAAAGCTTACAGAATTCCTAAACTCTTGTCCTCGATTAGTGAACACCATCGCTTCCCATTAATAAACTTCCTGCAGTGTCTGACACCAGAAAATCTCCCTGCCTTTGCTCTAAGTGTGCCAAGTCCTCATCTCCCTGTGGTAGGATGAGTTGTACACAACAGGGTGATTACTGTTGAGAAAATCAGGCAGCCTAGGTTTTCAGCCCAGGACGACCAGTAATTACCTGGTGAACGCAGCCCAGCCACCTAACTTCCTCTAATCCTGAGTTATTGTAAAGATCAACTAACTTAATATTATGTGACAACATCCAGGAAACAATAAAGCACAACGCAATAAATGCTGTATTATCTTGCATCAGGTTTTTCCCTTCTTTTATGAAATCTCCAGTGATTAATGCCTCATTACTGCAAATAATAAAGACATTTTAGTAAGTATAGCATCTCCCTTTCTCACTTTAAAAAAATACACACATATCAGTCATACAGAGCAAAACCATACTCTGAGCAGGAGGTAGGAGGAGGAGCGAATCATTCTCAAGAAAGAATAGTAAAACTCAGCATTATCCCTTTTATTTTTTTCAGTTTTTTTTATTAGTACATGTTTGTATTATGTAACGATTGCATTCCTTGTGAGGAGTTGATTCAGGTACATAACACACCTTAATTCTTTTCTCCATCCCTTTCCCTCATCTCCTTCCCCTTCCCTCCATCCTTTGATCTCCTTCCCATCTTAACAGTCTCTTCAATCTCCTCATTTATTATCTATCTTTTATTTTGCTCTTTATATTTTGGGTTTCATATAAGAGAAACCCTGTGCTATTTAAACTTGTGTGTTTATTTCGCTTAACATAATGGTCTCAAGGTGCATCCATTTTCCTGCAAATGACTCAAGTCTGTCTTTCTTTATGGCAGAGTAGTACTCCATTGTGTGTACATAATACATCTTCTTTATCCATACATCTGTTGATGGACATTGAGCCACTTCCAAGATTTAGCTATTATGAATTGTGCTGCTATAAACACAGATATGCACGTGTCACTGTACTATGACGCCTTTAACTCTTTGGGAAAGATACCTAGGAGAGGAATAGCTGAGTCAAATGGAATTTCTAGTTTTAGATTTTTAAGGAATTGCCACACTGATTTCCACAGTGGCTGCAGCAGTTTACATTCTCACCAATGTTGTAGAAGGCTCCTTTTTCTCTCACAGCCTCACTGGAGTTTGTTTTTATTTCATTTCTTGATGATGGCCATTCTTTCTGGAGTGAAATGGAATCTCAGGATTGTTTTAATTAGCACCTCTGCGATGGCCAGCAATTTTGAACATTTTTTTACATATTTATTGGCCATCTGTACTTCTCCTGCGAAATGTCTATTTCAGTTGCTTATCTGGTGACTGCATCTTTGAAGTTGGGGAGTCTAATTTGTTTTTGAGTTCTCCATATATTCTAGATATTAGTCCTCTGTCTGAGGAATAGCTGGCAAAAAAATTTTTTTTCACTATTGTGTGTAGATTGTCTCTTCACTCTGTTATTATTTCCATTACTGTGCAGAAGCTTTTTAATTTGATATGATTCTATTTGTTGATTCTTGGTACTATTTATTGTGCCCTTGGGGTTCTGTTGAGAAAGTCCTTGCCTACAGCTATGTTTTCAAGAGTTTTACCTCTCTTATCTTCCAACAGATTAAATTTTTCTGTTTTAACATTTAGATCTTTGATTCATCTTGATTTTTGTTTAGAACATGGTGAGAGATAGGAGTTTAGATTCAATGTTCTGCATGTAGATAGCCAGTTTTCCCAGCACCATTTCTTAAAGAGGCTCTTTCCTTCGGTGTATATTTTTGGCCCCTCTGTCAAAGATCACAGCTGACTGTGCCTTAGGCTGTTTCTGCAGCCTTTATTTTGTTCCACTGATCCACACGTCTGTTTTTGTGCCCACATCATGCTGTTTTTATCACTGTAGCTTAGTAATATAACTTCAGATTCAGGACTGTGATGCCTCCTGTTTTGCTCTTGTTAGCCAGGATTGCTTTTGCTATTCTGGATCTCTTCTAGTTGCATATGAATTGTAGAATTGTTTTCTCTAGTTCCATGAAGAATGCTGTTAGTGTTTTGATTGGGATTGTGTTAAACCTGTATACCAGTTTTGGAAGTATGGCCATTTTGACTATATTGATTCTACATATCTATGAATAGAGATTTTTTTTTTAATTTTCTAACATCTTCTTCGATCTCCTTTTTCAGAGTACTGTAGTTTTCACTGTAGAGGTCTTTATTACCTTCCTTTTTTCTCCCCTCCTGATTCCTTACTCATTTTTAAATAACTGTAACAGTCAACTAATATTTTTTTAACATGTGCCTTTTCTCTAGTTCATAAATTTTAAAAGGGATTAAGTATGGAAAACATATCCCCATACAATCAGTGCAGATTAAGTTGTGGCTTATTTGTTTCTGAAACAAAGCTGATTTTCTATTCTAAATTGCCACTGTGATGGGCAGCTGCAGTGCCGGCCACACACAGACGATGGCCATCAGTTTCAGTAATGAGCAGTTTTGCCGGCATGGAAGCCCCATTCCAGGCACTCTAGGAAGCTGAGCCAGGGAAGTTTCCCACACGCTGAAGGCTTCCTAACTGCTATCAGTGAGAGCAAAGGGCAGACCTGGTCCTCATCAAGCACCTGCCTCTACTGTACCTGTCCCACAACCAGTCAAAAGATGGTAAAAAATAAAGTAAGTGAACATATTTTTCCACATTACAAATATGTATCTGAACAAAGCTGATTTTGTATTCTAAAATGCCACTATGCAATCAACATGTCAACATCAGTTCACTGAGAATGAACTCCCAAGTCCCAGATTACTAACATGATGGCCTGCAGGAACACCAAAGCCATTCACAGATGACACAAGAGCACACATGTGTCTCAGGCACACACCATGAGACCAGGCTCCTCGGCTGCAAAGGGGCAGGGTTCTTCTCTCCACCCCAGTGCCGCCCGAGGGCAAAGCACAACTGTCAAGGGGAGGCATCAATCTTTCTGAATGGAACTCTCCTTTCCTCTTTCACACGGAGCTCATTCATTGGTTTACTGAGCAGGGAGTTTGAGAAAAACGCCCTGTGGCACTTTCTGTTGGAACAAAGATGACAAAGGTTCAGTCCTCCTTGTAGAAGTCACTCATATGACTGTAACCAGAGTCCTTTTCTCCCAGAATAACAAATTTCTTTCTCCTGTTTCCAAACTTCAGATAAGCATTGATGACAAGCAGTAAGAAGTATGTCTGGCGCATGTGTCCCCTTCTTACATGCTCCCCAAAACCCCAAAGGTGATCACATTGCTGGGGTTCGCTGCCATTCGGTTCCCTAAGAAGGATCTGGCCCATCTGCAGGCTGGCAGGCAAGGAGGAGATGTGGCAGTGAGGCTCCCACTGGACAGATGGAAGGGCTCTTACAGGGAACACATCCACAGCTGTGCAAGTGGATGTTACACAGGAAACACACACCCACACCCACCATGTACCTGGCCGCTCACCACGAGATACTGCACATTTCTGATAAAGGCAACGTAGGAATGCCCCATATAAGGACAAAAGGACCAGCCTAGGACAAACAGCAAATGCCACCACCAGCCCTGGAAAGTACCACCTGGATACAAATGGTGATTTGGAGTTTTGTGCACTAAGAAGGGATCAGAAAAATACATTTTATAAAGGAACAGACAGCACATCATCTGGGCTTTGCTGGCGCCGTGGCCTCTGCTGTAACATGAAAGTAGCCACAGACAATATACAAATGAATGAGCCAACCGGAATAATGACAATGTTCCAGTAAAACTTCATTTTATGGACATTAGAATCTGAATTGCAAATAATTTTCATAGGTCACAAAAATTACTGTTCTTTTTTTATCCTTTGTTACCATCTGAAATTGTAAAAAACCATTGTTAACTCACAGACCATACAAAAATAGTCAACGGAAGAGTGAAACACTTAGATAATAACAGCAAAAAATTATTATGTATCAACTATGTTCTAAGAGATTTATAGATACTTAGACGTGTTTTACATAGATTTCTTTACAGTAATCTTTTAAGGCAAATACCACCAATGTGCCAATTTTACAGGTTTGGGTTGGAAAGTGAAATATAAAGATGATTCAACCAGAGAGAAACAGAATCTGATACAATCTGGTTCTAAACCCATGTTCTCAACATCTGCACTACTGTCACGAAATTACGAGGGTATACAACTGGGATACATAGGGAAGGAAACATTTAATCATCACTGGGACTGGGGTGGGCTATATTTAACAACTTCCCAAAGAGGGCAGCAAGACATGTACCACAGTGAAATGAATTCTGAAGAGAATTCTGTTTTTCCCAGCACGCCCCTTGAAAGCGGGTCTCCTGTTTTGGTGTTACAGGTTCTAAATATGGAATCTACTCTGGGAAAAAGTCTGGAAATGTCAGAAGTCATCTTTCAATAAAAATAAGAACTGATTCATCCGAACACTCAAGCTCTTATTTAGATCTTTAAATCTTTGCATAGACTTCTTTGCAGATACTTCTCGGACAGGGAGAATATGGCTTAATAATTCAATTGTTCAAATAGTTGGTGAATACTTCCTTTGTGCTTGGCCCTGCAGAAATGCCAAGTTCAGGGCACCCTGCCCATTCACAAGAGTTTCCACAGTTTTCCAAAAAACACAAAATAGTACAAATGAACACTCTTGAACTTGGAAGAAAGATGAGGCTTGAATTCCATTTAACTGTTTTTAAAAACTTAAAGGCAGTGTGATACCAGTCCAGATGACAGATGCTATCGTCCAGCCCTGACCAGCTCTGGCCATCCCCAACTTTCCCCCTCTTTCTTCTAGTACTTACTTGCATCTGCCAACACCAGTTCTTACACTACACTTTTGACCAGAGAAACCTGCCTTCATACCGCAGCTGGGACATCACTGCTGACAAATTAAAAGTGTCAGAACAAAGAAGCAAACCGTCATCCCAATGCAAGGAGAAGTGGCCCCCTCATAACCCGAAGAACCAGGGGCTCCCAGGGCTGAAGGCGGCAGCCAGGGCTCAGCACGGCCATGTGGGAATCGAGCTCACTGTTGGCAGGACTTCTAGGTCTCAAAAGAAGCTGG
The DNA here is from genome assembly GCA_004026905.1 of Hystrix cristata. NCBI lineage: Eukaryota > Metazoa > Chordata > Mammalia > Rodentia > Hystricidae > Hystrix > Hystrix cristata. The sequence goes on from PVJO010002075.1 coordinate 99,977, forward strand.
AAATCTGAATTCCTGGGTGTAACCTCCTGACACTGTATTTGTAATTTCATAAAACATCATGCTGAACAAAGGACTCTTATCTACAGGCACATCAGGTTATAGGGTGACTGACACAAACCACTGCACAGAGCAGGACCAAATATGGGTAATTATAGGATCGTCAACCATGAGTCCGTGAACAGTCCATTGGTAAACTGGAGAAGCCACCACACACACACATACACACACACACACAGAGGCACGCACACTACAGAAGATCATTAATTGCAGAATTCTAGACTCTACCCTCTACAGTAGCAGACTCAGATTCCCGCAGGCCAAAAACACAGAGTCATTCCCCATTTCTTCCTTTCTGCTCACTCTCCCCTCCAACCCATTCCCCAAGCCTTGCCCTCCATCCCCCAAAATGCATCCAAACGCGGCCCCTTCTCAGGAGTCTCACTGCTCCGATCCGCCATCACCTCTTGCCTGAATGCCACCAGCAGTCTAACTGACCTCTTGGTTTCTACTAAGAACCAGAATAATTCTAATTTCAAGGTGCAGACTACACCACGCCATTCTTCTGCTTTAGGCACCCCCTTTCATTTGATCTTGCATTATTCTCCCTCTTTTCCAATACTACTCCAAAATCACAATTATTTTTATCCTAACCCAAAATTTTCTACAGCAGTAGTCATGGCAATAGAAAAAACAAAAATCTATAAAACAAGATTGAATATGAAAGCAGTACTGAGTAAGTCAGTTCAGGGTAAGATGCTAATTTTTTGTACCAACAACAAACAAATCAGAAGCAGAACTGAGACAGAGCAGCGACTGCCGTGCACTGTGCCCACCCTGAGGAGCAGGACCAGCACGTGCAGGCCTTGTCTTCGGGGCTCTGGACTCCAAACAGAGGTAAACAAAGACAGTGTCGAGGCAACAGCGTGAACAATTACAGGGCCTTGGAGCCACCCGGCTCTTGCCAGAACTGTACAAAGTAACAGATACGGCCCCACTTGCCTAACTGACTATAATCAAGTCACGACTGTTTGTGCATAATAAGAAGAGTGCAAAGAAAATGGTTCCAGAACATGTTTCCAGAACACAGCAGATGATCTTAATAACTTTGAGCTCTTTGACATTGCTTGACTATTCTGTTACTAATTTATGCCATATTTTTAAAAAGAGATTTAGGCAATCTACTCAGTTTGGCACCTATTGCTACTGTTTTCTCTCATATATATATATACACATACGTGTGTGTATATATATATATATATATATATATACGTATGTGTATATATATGTATACATATATATATACACACACACACACAGCATATACATATGGCATATATACACACAAATATACATGGAGATAATTATTTAACATAACGTTTTTGCACTTTTATTATCAGTTCAAAAGTGAAGTTCCAGCACCTGACAATATACTGTAAAATCTGCACTCTTTTCCCCACTGTTTTTTGTAAGAAAGTTTATTTTGATATTCAAAAAGAATAATTTTCCAGTATTTTCTTTTTTTTTTTTTTTTTTTGGTGGTGCCGGGGATTGAACTCAGGCCCTTGTGCTTGCAAGGCAAGCACTCTAATCACTGAGCTAATCCCCAGCCCCGTTTTCCAGTATTTTCAAACCAGAATCTATCTCACCAATCCCAAATTTCAGCACTGATGCTAATCTAGCACCCTTTTTTGGTTCTTGTAACTCTTCGTCTTCTTCAAATTCTATAATGCATCAGCAAGCACCATGTATGTACAGTGTCATCTTAGTTAACTATAATAGATTTACATGTAAATACATTTTTGGGGTATTTTACAACAAAATGTTCTACTTTTCTCTTAGTGAGAGTCAAAGTACGGTAGTTGAAAGCATTTTCTGTTATTCAATTTTTTACAATATTTGTGTATTACATAAAAGAAACAGATTTTTTTTAATGGTGTCTCCAGTCAAGAGTATGCAAAATAAAATTAAGGTTATGCAAATTATAAAATATGAACTTTAATCAGTGAACGAGGCTGTGTGAGCTGCAATATCTACTTCTGTGATTCCAGTCCGTGGTAAAAGAACAAAGCCGAGGTGCCCTAGACTGAGAGGCAGCAAGTGGGATGGTATGTAGTCCGCAGACACCGACAGAAGAAAACAAACTGCAGCATGTGCTATGTTCAAATTCTCCTTAAGAAGTCGGGTAGTCAGCGCAGGTCCTGAAGACTCCTCTTGGTAGAAGGGAGGGAACGAAAAGGAAGAGAGAGCATGTGAGGGCCCAGGCACTCAGACTAGTGCCACACTAACTACAGAGTGATAGGGCCAAGCATCCCAAATCAAATGCCTACGCATCTACCCTGGGGCCTACAAAAGACTATAAAATGCACATTACATCAAACAATACTTTTCAAGGAATCTTAAGTCATACAGACAAGCAACAGAGCTTTTGCCTTGCTTTCAAGTAAGAGAAATAACTGGTGGAGGGATGATAAAAATCGGGATGATAAACAATCACGAATGGGACTGAACACCTGGAGGCCAGAGGCAAGGGCCACCTGCACACTTCATGGACAAACAAGGAGGCAGAGGTCCAGAAGCTGAAGAGATCATTCCTTAAATGCACAAGTGGCAAAGCAGTGGAAAAGTCTGAAGAGTGCAGTTCCTCAAAAGCGGGCCCTTTGGGTGAGACAATAGCAATGGCATCAAAAATGATAATGAAAGGTAAACAAAATGAAATTTTCTTTATTTACCAAAGGAGAGGCAGCCGCCCTGGCCCTTCCCTACCCTTAAGCCATCTTCTAAAAAACAAAATAGGTCAGCATTGAGTACAAAGCAAAGTAAAAACAGGAGTGGCTCACAAGGTGGACAGAAGACTACCCGAGGTCATCCATCCATCTTTCAAGGAGACACTTGTTCATCGTTCCCTTTTCTACTTTACTACAATGTGTGAAATTCTGCCCGGATTTCCTGTATGAATCTAACGTGACACACACACTCAAAAATAAGTTGTCGTCACGGTATTCTACGTCGGTACCAGAGAATCTTTTGTTGGCGAGATTTTTTATTTCCCCAACAGATAATAACAGCAAAAATACCAGTGTGAGCTTCCTTTTGAACTGGCTCCTCGTGGCTGGTGGACAGCTACCCAGAGCAAGCGGAGCAAAAGGCTTCCTGGGCCAGGTACAGCTAAGGAGGATCCAGCATCTCCTTGCTTCACTTAACAGATAGAGGTCTTCCCCCAAACTGCCACCTCGCCGGCGATGATCCTCATACTATCAGAGCCTGTCCATTAGGTCGCGTGTGACCCAGGTAGGTGGCTCTGCTCCTCACCCCCTTCTAGGTGAAAGGTCATTTCCTCTCAGCAGATCAGTCTCAAAACTGATCAGCAACTACAATCACTCAACAGATAGGATGAAATCTGTTTCACAATTACAAAATACCAACAGCCCCTGTCAAAATAATTTATTAGGTACTTGATGCGTACAAAGCATACCATATGCAATAATATTTAAATTGTTTTAACTTTAACCAGATGAAATTTATTTTGCAAGTGTAATTTTTTAAAATATTTTTTTAAAATATGAAATGGAATTAAAATAAAGCAAAACTCACATAAGGACACCAAAACACCTGGAAACTGATGTTCAAGAATATGGAGTCAGTTTTCTTGTTTGCTGTATAGAGACAGTAGTTAATAGACATTTGAAATTTTATTTTGAGGGGGGTCAGCTGAATGGGTACGAGGCTCCTAAAACAATGAGCGCAGTTGTGGTCCACATGTTTGTGCAATAAGCCAACAACAGACCTGGTGTGTAACTGTTCGAGCTGGAAGCGCTGCATCGCTGCCATTTATCACTGCACAGGAAGCCCACAGTCTCCTTCGTAATACTAAAAGGAGGACTGAACATCTGCAAGCGAGAAAAGTGTTTGGATCTACTTTTATTGCACACTCTTCACAAATCTCCCTCCGGGCTTTCTTTTCCCCTCCTGTTCTTGTGACCATCAACTTTCAGCAGGAACGAAGCAGAAAACCACAGTTCTGTCCCACTGTCTCCAAGAGGAACACAGCTGGATAGCTCTTCATACTGAAATCCATAAAGCATTCAGATTTTCTTAAGGTGCATCAACTTAAATTGCAAGACTGGAATGGAATCGTAATACATGACACTTGGCTCATCTTCCCCTCCCACAAGGGCGAAGCAGAAATTTGCCCACGGTCAAGTTCGGCATGTTTCACTTTGCCACATTCTCTCTCTATCCTTTATTTGTTAAGACTCTTTTTTTCAGAATCGCCTCACTAAACTGATAAAAGGGCTTCTGCCATTTGCACGTTCTCAGTCCGGCCAGATGAGCAGCTCTGCGAGGCAGCCAAAGAAAATGCAGGCTCAAAGCAAAACAAATTTCCCATCAGCAAACCAATGAGCCCTTGGCTGCCTCTCTTGGGAGACTGTTGCTCGCCACCCAGAAGTTCCGAAAATTAGAGGGCTCAAAACACCCAAGTCCTACACATCGTACACTAGTACGAAGGGGGCTTCGTGAGCCGACGCTTTTTCTATTTCTGTCTTAGCGCTCGCCAGTGATATCACAAGTTAGAGTTACCTCATGGGGTTTTATTTAGCATTTCTAAGCAATTATAATCCCCTATGTGTTTCACAGCAATGAAATATACTAGTAATATAAGGCAAGTAATGATGATCAAATGAATAGCCCATCTAGAAATAAGTGTTTGACTTTTAACTTTCAGCTCCTTAAATAATCATTGCCTTCATAACTTTCAAAATCCCAGAACCATAATTTATTCTACTCTGTAATACTTCCCAGGATACCCAAACTCCAAAGCATTCCATAACTCTGCATCATTTTAAGGATTTGCAGCAAAAAGAATACATATTTCTCTAGTGAGTGTTCTCTGATCTATTCACCTAGAGCTAAAAACCAAAAGATGACTTTAGAGTCATAGTATTAAATAATATCAAACCCTTCCCAGATCTTTTATCGCGGATTGAATTGAGTGAGTTTTAAGCTTTAAATCTCATTTTTCTTCACTATGAATTTAGTAGATGGTTCATAATGAAGAATTATGCCATTCAAAAAAGAGAACAATATCTACAAAATCTAAATAGTTATTTAGTAATTGTGCCAGAACAACTCCCAAGAAACCAGATAAACTGGGAAAATTTGCAGAGCTGGGTTTTTTTATTTTTTGTAAATAAATGCAGCATAAGTCCTGACATACTTCATCTTCGTGATGTAATGCAATTCATGCAATTTTGAAATCCACACTTTACTCCAATTGCTTTTCAAAAGAACCATCTCCAGATGGCTCATGAACATATAGTACTAGACATTAAATGTATGTCTGGACATCATCAGTACTCACTGGTGTCCAATAAATGTCAAAAGCTGTGTTGATGAACAAAATAGTCCCTGCACCCTGGAGCTTGTCTCTCTCTGGAAGAGGAGGGATACAGTTACCTAAATGAGAGTCGTATGTGCTTCAAAGGATAACACTTGAAAACAGTGTTATCTGTTTATGGGCTCAGAAGAGATACCTTTGAGGAAGTGCCATTTAAGTTCAGGCAAAAAGGAAGACGAGGGGTCAACCATGAAAACACAGCAGAAGACGCCGCCCAGAGATCACGGAAGGCCCTCAGGCTGGGGACACAGGCAATGAAGCAAGAGCACAATGAGGAGCTACAGAGACAAAAAATGAAACTAAGCGGAGATGGGGGCAATAATTCAGGGCCTAAAAAGCCAAAGATCAAAGCATCATACTGTGCATCTGAAATATATACAATTTCTTCGCATAAAAAAAATTTTTTAAGGACAATGGGAAGCCAATGAAAGATCTTGCAGAAGAAGAAGAGGTAATCAGGTTTACATAGGAGATCACTTTAGCTATTCTGTCAAAAATAGAAAGAGAAGATGGAGAAGGTAGAGCACAGAAAGGAAGACCTAGTTGGTAGTTGATTACAGCGTTTAAAGATAATTTAAAGATAATTTTAGAAAAAGGTAAAGTCATGACTCTCAGACAAGTGGAATATTAGCCTATTAGCCTTTATCAAAAGTTTTATTTAGCTCATTAATCAATGAAGAAACCTATAAAATGTTACAACCAGCTCAAAGCAGAATTCAAAGAACCACATATTTACACGTAAAAAAGGAAAATCGAAATAAATTTACAAAAGATGCAAAAACTTATCTATTCAAGGGGCAATAATCAATTGCAGTTTAGTTAATTTGCATTTTATGGATATGAATCATTAGCATTATCTATTTTCTACAACTTCTAGAATTGTAGAGTAGCTCGAAAGGAAAGACAGAGATGTCCCAGACAGCCAGCCAGACAAGACACTCTAATGATTTTTACCCATTTTAAAGTCTTTCACAAATTTTCCTAACATAGACAATGGTGACTTAGAAAAAGACGTCAGTAAGGATGGAGAGAAGTGGGCTCTGTGTGTGGGTGTTTTCAGACTGACAAGACCTGGCGTTCAATTAACACTTGGGATACAGACAGGGGTAGGGAGGGGGCCACAAAGAAAATGCCCAGAGGGATGTCTATTTTAAAACAAATTCCTACATGGCAGAAGATGCCATCAATTGTTGTCTGAGTTTCACAGCCCAAGAAAGCAGCAGATCCATGGAGTGATTATTGTGGCGTTTAGGATGGAGTGTCAAACTTGCGTGGCTTTGAGATTCACCCAAGGGATTGGGGCAGCACACTTGCGGTCTGAGTGGGTCATGCAGGCACTATGCCTTGCTCCTTCTTCTCTAGCATTCTTCCTCACCTGGCTTCCCGGTGCCATGAACTAAACATCTTTGCTCCACCACATTCTCACACCATGATTTTTATGCCTTGAAGTTGGCCAGGGACTGAATCCCCTGAAACTGTGAGCTAAATTAAATATCTCCTCCTTTGAGCTGTGGATATCAGGTTTTGTGTCCCAGCAATGGGAAAGTTGACTAAAACAATTATCTTTTAAAATCCAGCACAATAGAGCAAAAGATATGGATAAAAAAGAATTGAAACAAAATTAATTCCCTCAACAGGATGTTTCTTCTTGTGCTAGCCTCTGGATTACCTGATGACATCACACAAAACTACAACCTTTCCCCAGCCCAGCAAGGGCCAAGCCACACAGAAGTCTATGGAAACGTCCCAGTCTAGAAATGTTTTCTGCCTCTCGATGCCAGGGTGGAGCAGCTCAATGTGTGGACTGAAGACAGCTGGAGGGAAATATACAAGAATGTGGAGAAAATTGCATGTCACTACCATGAGCCCTCCAGCTCATTTGATCCAAAGCTTCATAATTTCTTAGATAAATTCCTTCTAGACTTTAATTTCTTGCTGAAGTGCTCTGAAAGGACAAGTTTTCAAGGTCATCCTACTTTTGAAAACTTTTTCTTCAAACAAAACAAGGTTTTAGCTCCTATGTCAGATTAGAGACTGAAAACCTTTACTAAACATGATAGAAATTGCCAGGCACTTTCTACTTTCTTGGCATCCTAGAATAATCTACATTGATAATAAGTCCATATCTATGTGACAAAACAATACATATAAGTGCAAAAATTTAAATAGTTCATATAATAAACTATTGTGGTTCTACCAGACGATGAGTTATTTGGGTCTCTGAGCATGTCCATGATCCACCCTAAGTACTACAAAATTTGTTTTCAGTATTCTTTCTCAGTGGTCATGTCTATTACCCTACACACACCCCCTTCTCTCTGTTTTAAAAAATAGATACAAAAGTAATTTATTCACTTTCAAATGTTACCTCAACGTGTCTAGCAAACAAATCAAATTCAAATTCATTTTCAGAATTAATTCTATGGGGCCAGGGATTTAGCTCAGTGGTTAGAGGGCTTGCCTAGCAAGCACACGGCCCCAAGTTCGATCCCCGGCACCAAAAAAAAAAAAAAAAAAAAATTAATTCTAAGGCAGTTTTTCCTCAATAAATAAATTAAGCTGCTTCACTTGCTCTACATAGAGAATGACCATGTTATCCACAATAATAACCAGGATGGATAATCCTACCCACACGAGCGGTCCTCAGACCACTGCCAAAAACTCCTCATATCCAGCCTCTCAGTTCCTAAGACTAAGTTGCTCAGAATACGGTCACGAGCAGATGCAAAATTTTAAAGAATGTTAAGTCCCAGACACACACTGCTGTGTCTCTAGAATAAAGCAATTTAAAAGTTATCCCCCCCCCGCCTCTGTTTTGGTATAATCCTACATTAAAAATCACCAATTATCCAAACACCTCTACAGTTTTATTCTCTACATTCTTAACTCATTCGTCAGTCAGTTTGCACATTCCTTACATTCTTAGATGCAAGATAAAATGTCCCTCAACAAAACCCAAGAAACACTGCTATCTGGTAACCAAATATAAATACTGGGATGTTGAGCAATGTTTTTTAAGAGAGGAGTCTCACTATTTTCCCCAGCCCATTCCAAATGCAAGGGCTAAAGTGATTCTCCTGCCTCAGCCTCCTGTGTGGCTGGCACTATAGGTGTGCACTACTGCACTCAGCCTAAGGGATATGGAGCAATTTTTTAAATTGTGCTGCTATTTCAAGTAACAATAAAACATCCTCATTTTTCCTCAAGGAAATAGCCATGCATATTTTCTTGATTGTCACAGCTTTTTTAAACAGAAAGTTAAAAACATAAATATTAAAGTAGCTTTAAAATCACAATGGTGTTTCTTCAAGAAACATTTACTTTCCATCTTACTGTCATAGCCTACAACCAGTAAACTTGAAGTCCTCTTCCTCCATCCTTGACCTAGTAGACAAGAGTCCAACTTCTGTACCAGTGGAAAATCAAATTTGAAATACATCTGAAAAGACCACTGCCAATTCCTCACTTCAGCCCTTAGAGAAATATGGACCAAAGCACTGATAATTTCCAAGTGGTTAAAATGCTGAGAAAGAACAGATCTTTACAGGCAAAAGTGAGGAAGGGCACAAGAAGAGAACTCAAAGGCATATAAACATTAGCCACATCCACAGGATGAAAAGTCACCAATACAGATGCACAGGACAGAAAGGCTGCCTGAACAATAACTTGGTTTTAACTAGGCGAAGTGAACAGAAAAACTCTCCAAAGATACTTCCTAAATGTAATGAGGATTCACAAATTGAAAGTAATAAACCATTGCCTTAGGTATGTGGAGAATGCCAGGCAAAAATAAAAAGCATCACATCAACTGTTCATATCAGAATTCCCATTTAAACAGGTTTTCAAAGAAAACAGAGGAAGAATAAATGTATCTTCATATTCTGGTGTTTTCTGTTAGGTCACATTCCTGGGAGATATTGGCTGCACTTCCAACCAAACTTGACCAACCAGAAGGAAGCATGTGAGTCACCAGAAAGTTTGGGAAAGTCTTGGTTACCTTTGAAAATCGAGCATTTATCCATTTGGTAAAGGTTTTCTTCTGCACATCATTATGTTCATCTGTGGGAGGGAAAGGAGAGAGAGGGTGTGAGCATTTGTATCATTAGAAAGTACACTAAACTCATTCCCATCCTGGGGACATTAAAATGGTTCTATCAGTAGAGTTCATGAGGCACCTCGGTGTCCATCCAAGGAAGGATTTTCCTATCCATCACTGCCAGAGCCCGCCAAAGCCGGGTACAGAGAAGACCCGACATCTTGTCCGAAGGACCCAGCTGCCTCTCCCTAAGACCAGCTAAAACCCAGGACTGAGACAGAATCATGACCTCGCTTTCTATTAGGCATAATACTTCCTGTTGCATTTTGAGTAAAATGTCAAACATGATCAACACTTTAGCATGTTCAAAATAAAAAATCAAACTTACCCGGTAAAAACCATTTCCTAAATTCCTCTATTTTTCATAAAGTCTTATACACTCCAGAACAAAAAGAAGTGTACAGTTTTTAGTAAGTTCCATAACCCATTTTCCTGTAGGAAGACTGACATAAGGGTGTAATGACGGCCTCTGTATAAGCATTTTCCAGGTAGAGAAATCAGAAGAGTATAAAGACATTATCAACAAGCTGGGTGTGGTGGTGCATGCCTACGGTCCCACCACTCAGATGACTGAGGCAGGAGAATCCGAGTTCCAGGCCATCCTGGGCCAAATGGAACTTTCAGGCCAGCCTGGACTACACAGTGAGATCGATATCTTAAAGAACAGAGACCAACAAACAAAAACATTATCAACTCTGGTTTTGATTACAAATTCATCATCGAAGTCATTGCAAATGGAGATTACCTCTAAAAGCTAAAGAATAATGAAATTGAAAAGAGCAAAGTGATTGTATTAGGTAAAAGTGACTGTATTATGTAATGTAAGAAAAAAGTTACAAAGGACCTTGAACCAGACAGACCACTTACCACCCACACTGCCAGAGGGGCCCACGGCTCTGCCTCCACACACCCATTCCGAACAGCTGACTGTTGCTGTAAATACACACATCCTCGCCCGTCTCCGATAGGTTCATTAGATTGTCACCCCTGATGTCACCAAGTGCTATAGTGTGGATGTCGAATGACCCCCAGGATCCATGAGTTGAAGTCTTGGTGCTACTGAGGGGAGGGGACCCTGCAGGAGCTCCTGAGGTCACTGCGGATCTGCCCTCCCAGGCGATCTTGGGGACCCCACTTCCTCTTAGCTCCCCGGCCATGAGGTGAGCACTCTGCTCCTCCTTGCACTCCTCCTCACGCCTCCTGCAGCCCAACTAGAGGCCCAACACCACGACTCCACTCACTCATGGTCTGGAACTTTCAAGGCTGCAAGCCAAAATAAACTTACTTTGCATGTAAGTTAATTGTCTCAAGCATTTCAGTATAATAGCAGAGAGCTAACACATCAAGTTTGTGATAATGTTCTTTCTTCCCTTCTGAAAGGAGTTTGCAATGAAAAGGTCATTTCTGGAATAAATACAGCAGCAGCTGAAGAAGAGTGTACTTTCACAGATCCATAATGGTAACCCGAGACCAGCCCCAGACACAAAGGGAACGAGTGATACAGAAAATGAAACTGCTCTCCAAGAAACTTATGGTGTAAATGGTGCTGCAAGGTAATGACCTTCTGCCCAGAAAGGACGACGAAGACAGCATCAGCCCCTACTGCTAGCCTTACACCTTATCCTATCAGTGCGACACATAAGCCATTTATTAGTCAGGAGGGCTCGCTTACTTTACCCTCAGATCCCAGAAGGGCACAGCGGACACGGCAGCAGGAACACGAGGCTACCTCCACACAGCAACCTGCAGGGGGCGCTAGGCCCGACTCACCAAAATGAATTTAAATACTGAACTACCTTTCAGGGCACTTGGAAAAATTCAATTATTTTTCCCTCTACCTTAAAAAGAATTTATTTTTGCCAACTTTGCCATCTCCATTATTCTTTAATCCTATGGATAAAAGAGCAGAAAGATCATGAATAAATCTTAAATTGTCTTGATTTCATAATCTTCATACTGTTTAACAATTTTTTTGGCCACAGAAGTGGGAAAAATTCTAAGGAATAAATATTACTTACTACATTTTACTTTTCTTCTTTTCAAGGCATTTCACTTTTGCATTCGACAACATATTAAAACATCTTTTGCTATGTAGATTTTTCCATGTACAGTGAATAAAGGTACGAGTACCTACACCTTATTAAATGATAAATAAGATCATTTCATTTTATCACATATACAGTGAAATCAAATTTAAAAATAATTTCCTGCTATACAGAAATTTTTATAAAAATTAATAAGGTAATGTTTCTAACATAGTCTGTAATCTTTAAGTCAAATCAATGTCTGAATCTTTTTTTTGAGTCTTAAATAACTAATGAAATTCAGTATCTACCTGTAAAAGGTAAACTGTCTAACATCCAAAATACTCAAAATTTATAAAAGCTCTTCTGTGTCTATTTTCCTGATACAGCTAAAGAGAAAAAGGAAAGCTTCATACTTCAGTAAGCCTTTAGTTTGCATTTCTCTTTCACACAGACACACCGAATATTATCTGGATGAGAATTCAATAAATAGACAAGAATTAGCCTGCGGCTTTTCAAATATGGTATGACAAATGTGACACGTTTGGAAGAGATACTAGTATAGAACTGATCTCCACCATCAGGACAATTATGGTAAATGACCTTGACCCAAGCCTCTCTATCCAGGAGACAGGCACAGACAGACCAGCAAGTTGGTAGTAGAACAACCAAAAGTCTGTCTTACTATCATGATAAGTCCTTATGTCTTCCTAGAAATTTATGTAGAACTTCAAACGTCTCAAACTATCACAACTCAAGCCCATGTGTTATTATTTTCAAGCCAATTAATTATTTTAATTTCTCCAACATAAAAATGTGTAAAGCACACCATAATAACCTCACACATCACTATATTATTTGTATATTCACTAAATCAATGAGTATAATTTACACTGGAAATCTACCTCCTCTAAACATATTTTTTCAGGTTTCCCAATTGAAACACGTGTTTTCTTTCGATTTGGATTTTAGAAAGCCATTTCTTTTCTCAAAATCCTTCCTAGCTAAGTGAATCTTAGCCCCTAGTGACCTTTCTGTATTAGGAGACAAACATGGGACTGAATTAGGGGAAGAAAAATGTGTTAAACCCTTTAGGCTGCTTTTCCAAATTCTTCCTCTAAATAGTTTACTCTTCTTAAAATGCCTCTGACATGCTCACACATATCTGGGCCTTTGCGGCTGCCTAGCCTGGAACTTTATTGCTGCGATGGGTATGAGAAGGAAAGTAAGAAACATCAACAAAATTGCCAATATATCTTCAAGAAACCTTTTTGCACGCCTCTTGACTTTACCAGCTCAAAATGTACATTGAAAAATCTCTTAGTAGAACTCAGCAATAAATCCCAATTTAAATCCTCCCCCAGAAATGTTCAAGGCATATTAGGACCATGTACAACGCCACTAAAATGACTACGATTTGCGAAAAAGCATTATCCCCCGGCACATTTTTGCAAGCAATCTGAAAGTGTCCCATTGGCTGTGCCTAACCTAATTATGAGCTCCATAAAATGCAGCTATTCAAAAAAGAAGGGCCTGGACTTCGTGCCAAAGCAGGAAAGTCTTACTGGATGATTTAAAACTTGGATTGACTTTATTAAAGCCTCTTTCACAAACACTAAACTTAATACACCCTCCAAAGTCAAAGATTATTTCAGAAGTAATAAAAGCATTTCAGCACAGACTCCCACTTTTTTTGGGCACCACACGTGAATCACCCCCATGTACAGCTACTCCTAAGCTTTCACTACTGAGGCACCTCGCTGTCTTGTTTTCACACACCCAATCTGTGGGGGTCTGGGCAAAACCATCACATTTATTCAAATAGTATATATATATTACAATGTCATATGGAAATAATCACTATTATATAATAATCCATAAAATACCATAAATATGTAGACAAACAGCCAACAGGAGACAGACTGCTTCCAAGCAGAGTGTTTTGACTCCCTAGGTTTGTTTCAAAATCTGACATTCTCGGAGAACTCAAAAGAGAAAAATCCTAAACATTATAAATGTAGCCTTCCAAATTATCATAACTACCAAAGTGTGTAAAAGTTTACATAATGAGCAGTTCGAATAATATTTCTGTAAGTTTGCCTCATTTAAAACATCGACATTATTGAAGCTAAAAGTTGCATTTAGAACAGATTTGTACACCACATTGTAAAAAGCAAGATCCAAATTAAGGGTCTCTATGGGAGATGTCTGCAGATGGGAAAGGAAAGCAACTACCTTTCTAGGGAGAAGACTGAAGCCCAGAGACAGAAGTTAAATAAACTGCCAATATCACCCACGAGCAAGTGGCAAGGCCAGACTGACTGAGTGCTAAGGCTGTGTTCAATGAACTTCCAAGTAACTGCAGGTTAAAAAAGGTTTCAAAGACCAAAGGAGCCTTTGAAACGTATCGTTAAGGGACAGATAAAGTCTGCTTCCTGCAAAGATGGGATGAAAGGTGTTCTAGACAGACTAGGGCTGACCAACACCTTTTTCCTTTGACCCTCAGACCCAACATCTGACCAGGAGAGAACATATTAACCTAACTATGTATCTACATGAAAACCTTAGAGAGGACTGTAATACATAATGAAGCTGAAATAACAGAACTAAAATAATCCACACTTTAGAAAGTTTTCAATCCCGAAGATTGTGTACACCCGTAAACAAGAAGTGTACAGAGTCAGAAAAGGTCCTTGTAAGAAAATAAATTCTTTTTTTTTAAATCCACCTCCTGAGCAAACACACGCTCTGCTGGCATGACCATCGCCCACTCTGCTCTAAACTGGGCTTCCAGGATGTCCACAGCTGCTCCTGGACTCTACTGAGAATTTACATGACTTGCAGCATGGGAGGAACATGTTTGCTCTGGCTGAGAACAAACCTACCCACCCAAACTACTCACCTTTCTATCACAGAACATGACTACAGGAGGGGAGGTCTATTAGTGAGCACTCACCTGACATCAGAGACCTTTCCCCACATCATACAATTCATCTGTGCCACAAATATAATCAGGATCCACGTCTCCTCATACAACACTCCTCCAACTCTTTCTTTTCACTAGCATGTGTTTGCTGTACATAATGATTGCATTCATCAAAGGGAGCTGGTGGTACATATATGTAATGAATCTTAATTCTTTTTACTCCCCCTTCCTTCCCTCTACTCTTCTGACTCTTAATACTGTTTAAAAAAAAAAAAAGCTTCCCCAAAATATAATTACACATCACACAATTTACCATTTAATATTAACAATTCAATGGATTTTGGTATATTGAGAATTTTTTAAAGTGTGTTAAGATATATACAGTGGTCCCACTTCATCCACGGAGGAGCTACTGTAAGACTCACTACGGGTGCGCTCTGTGGCTCCTCTCTGGCATATCCAAATTGCCAGCACGCTTCAGGGCCACTAGTAAGTAAAATAAGGGCTACCTGAACTGCGACACCGTGACACCGCGACACCACAGAGCAGGCCTGACAACAAAGACGGCTGCCGCGTGGCTGATGACAGCGTGGTGTGCCCAGTGTGGAAAAGCCAGACCGAGTGGCGGCTCATGTCCCACACAGGATATAGCAGGAGCCTGAGACACCGCGCTCGTCAGAACAGCATGCAGTTTAGAACTTGGGAACTATTTACTTCTGGAATTTTCTGTTTAATATTTTCAGATCATGATTCACCTCAGTTAATTGAGCCTGCAGAGAGTAAAACGACAGATAAGACCAGTAATATTGCATAGTAAAAATCTGTGGTTTTTAACTTTTTTAGAGAATGCAATTCAGGGGCATTAATGAACTTTATTGTTATGTAATCATCACTGCTATCTATTTCTAAAACTTTTTTCATCACACAACACAGGAACTCTGTAACAACACAGTAACTTCACATCCTCTCGTTCCTGAAAACTTCAAAACTACCTTCTGTCTCTATGTAGTTGGCTATTTTAGATATTTCATGTAAGAGGGAGCACACCATGTTTGTGCATGTGTCAGCTTCATTCCTTTTGATGGTTAAGTAATATTCCACCAGACATATATATTACCATTTGTTTATCTATATATCTAAAGATGAGGAGTTGAAAGCCATGCACAGTGGCACATGCCTGTCATCCCAGCTACTCAAGAGGCCAAGGCAGGAGGATCACGAATTGAGGCTAGCCTTAGCAATAGAGCAAGACCTCATCTCTAAATAAATTAATAAAGATGGCTACTTGGGTTGTTTCTGCTTTTTGACTAATGTTAGTAACATTACAATCAACACTGGTGTATATATATACACACACACACACACACACACACACACACACACAGAGGTACCTCGGTTCACAAACTTAATTCACTCTGCGATTCTGGTCCAGATGGCCCCTTTCATCACCCAATGGGGAGTTCAAGAACAAAAGAAAATTTTTTTTCTACTGGTACATTTTAGATATACATAATGATAACATCCATCAAGGGAATTTGTACCTGTACCTGCTATATCTTGCTTCTCCTTCCTTTCTTTTCTTTTTTTTTTTCCATTCCCCTCCCCTCTGAAAGCAAAATTTTGAAGGGTGCTTCAGCTGGAGAACCAAATTGTTCGCAAACAGAAGCGCTCCTGAATCGAGTTGCTGCTGTACCTGTTTTGAATTCCTGCCTTGTGTTCCCATGGGTGCACCCTATACCTAAGGAACAGAATTGCCGGGCTATTCTATGGTGATTCTACAGCTAGAATTTTGAGAAAATGCCAGCCTGTTTCCCACGGAGGCTGTATGGTTTCACACTCCTACCCTAAGGTACAGAGGTTCCCATTTCTCCAACATCGCCCACCTTGCTTTCCATTTTTCAGATGACAGCGATGCCAGTAGGTAAGAGGTGGTCTGTTACTGTGGCTTTGCTCTCCATTTCCCTAATGACACACGATGCTGACCAGAAAGCTGCCTGTTGGAAATGCAAAAGCTACCAGTGAAAACCTCCCACATAAGAGTCATCCTACTGATTTTCCAAACCAGCCCAAGTCAACGGCATGTGACCCGGAAGTGGGGGGGGGGGGGAGTCAGAAAAGGGTTTTTTCTCTTTGGCATTAATCCACATGATATTGCAACATGATTACTTCACTCTCCAAAGAGTTATTTTCAGAGTTAGAGATAACCCACTAAATGTTCCCATCTTTTAAGTTTAGAGTTTATGCACCTCTTACTTCTTCTTTCCTTGGTAAGTGGCTTATTGTTTTTAAACAATGTGCAGGAATACAGGAGGTATGTTTTTACTTTCGCTTTCTAGAGCTGATAAACTTACCCTGAATGTCTGGGAGATTTATAGGCATCTGGCATTGTTTGAAACCTTCTGTCTGGAAATATGTTTTGTAAAAACAAACATCTTAGATATCAACCAGATTATGTGCTGCAAATGGAAAAGAACAAGAACTCATCTTATGAGGATAGAAATGGTGAGCATTATGTAAAAACATTTCACCTCAGATCTTTGTCTTGAGAGTGAATATTTTTATTAGAACCATTTGAGATGTCATAGAACAAAAAGGGGTTATTTCTGGAAGCTGAACAGGTCTGACAATGATGAGTCAATGTCATGAGAAGCCTACAGAACACTAATTTTTTTAAGCCACTGATGAAAGGATTAACTAATTAAGGACAGAGAAAATCTATGAAATTAGATTCCTCACATGATCTTTACTTTTATTAAATAAACATCTATTATCTTTCATAAACCATACACAGAAATCTCAAGAGACAGTCATTTCATAAACATATACTTCTAAATGTAGGAAAACACACAAAAGAAATTGGGAAAAATTTTAAATGTTAAAAAAAAAAAGAATCCAGGGACCTTACCTTCAGACTTAGTCATGACAAGATCTACTCATCAAAATGTCCTTATCAGACATTTGGTCAAGTAATATTTTTCTCATCTCAATACTGTATTCCTTTTCTTTCTTTCCACATACAATAAAATATCCAAGAAATAACTTGGAGAAAAATGTCCAAAGAAAAAGAGAACAATACTTTGAGTACGTATGTAAGGTTGCTATTATCTTCCAGAGAGCTGACATACAAATCCTTTCACTGTATCCCATGTGGCATCTACAATAAGGACTTTAGATCATTAAATGCAAATAAAATATATATAAATAAACTGAAAAGCAGTGAGTACTGAGCCATAATCGGTGAGTGAGCTTTTCTAAAAGCTAATGGTAACGTTCTTTTGGGGGAGAGGGCAGTAAGGGGATTGAGTTCAGGACCTTCTCAGGCAGCTGCAGCCCAGCCATTGATGGACAGACGACTGACTGATTGACTGTACTTTACTGGAAGATAGGGCCTTGCTAACTCACTAAGTTGCCCAGATTTTACTCCAATTTTCAAACCTCCTGCATCACCCTCCCAGAGTACAAGGATCACAGGGATTACAGGCCTGCACCACCGCGCCAGGCTTGCAACGATAACATTCCCAAGCCAACAACTCCAATGAATCAAGACTGCCGACAGCTTCCCTCCCTAGAACTGCTGCAATTAGTCCTGTGTGGCTGGAGCCCGCAGAAACACCGAGACACTCAAGACTCAGACGACATTTACCGGGGTAAACCTGAGTGCTGGCCCTCCGACCCTGAAAGCAGGGAAGTCCCAAGTGACTCTTGGATATGTCTCTCGCTCATAATTAGATGACCCCTAAAATCTAGGTAACTTTAGGGTCAGAATGCAGATTCCGTCGCACAGAGCTCCTCGGCCCCCTTTACTATACGCCATCATTTCTACAGTCACTGAGCCTGAGACGTTTCCCCTCCTTCTCTCCTCTCCATTTTCAGGACCCACCTGCTTCTGCCTGGCCCACTTTTCCAAACATCCTGAGATCCCTCCCACCTGCCTGTCTGAACGATCCTTTCCAACATCCTTCCCCAGGTTACCCTGCTGGGCCACAAAGCCTGCTGGCCACCCTAGTCCTGTTCGCCCTGCACCAATCCAATCACCATTTGGGTCTCTTCTTCTGGACACTTCTGCATCTTCTCTTTCTCTTCTTAACACTTCCTATCTGCTATTAGATACTTCAGAAGATTTCAAAATAGAAAGTTGGATATTATGTTTGTGTTAGTCTAAGTCACAGGCTTCAAACACCTTTGTTTGGCTGGGGATGTAGTTCAGTGTGAAACGCCAGCCTAGCACGCTTGAGGCCCTGACATCACTCATACTGAAGGGGAAGAAAAGAAAATAATTTGTTCATGAATAGCTAAAAAAAAAAATCACATGCACATTTTAAATTGACAACTAGAATTTATCACGAATTTAAATAGTTAAAAAGATGTGATTTCTAGCATATTGCTATGCAGGTACAAATTTAGCTTGTTCAATTAATAGAAAATGTCTCCTCTGTTACGTAATTGACAAACCTAGGCCTCCCGTCAAACCAATCTGCTAAATCAGACTTAATTTCTAATGAGAAGCCTGACTTCCGTTTACTATTTTAAAATGTTCTATATGTATCCAGGGGATGCCTCGCTTCAGAATTCTCCTTCCAGGATGGGCGGCAGCCAGGCAGAGAGCCTTGCCCCGGATGTAGGAAGGCGCAGGGCAATGTAATAATTCTTAAAGGAGAGTTCTTAGGGTTGCAGTCCTAAAGTGTCCCCTTCCGTGGTGCCTCACTGGAGGATCTGGGGAGAGGGAGGCCATGGCTTTTCTATGTAAACTGAACAAAGAGATCCATGAAAGAGGGGAAAGGGAAAGGCAGGCACCCAGAAAGCCGCCTCAGGATCTTTAACCACTGGGAAGTTTTCATGGCCACACAGGGACACCAACCCAGGCAAATACCACAGAGAAAGCAGCTGTCACTTAATTGGAAAGGCTCAACTCCAGAGGGCCCACGACAAAGGAAGCGGTTATCTTTATTGTCATCAACAGCAGAAACTTTGCTAATTAATCCAGTGACAGTGAGAAACGTGCTTTTACTGTGGCTCGAAAATTGGCCTTGTTGGACTGTTAGAGGTGTTCTATTGGTGAACAGAGTATTAAAAAGGCTAGTAAATCTGGAAGATAATCCCTAAGGGCCCTGCATCAGGCATTGGCTGGGAGGATTCTAGTTATCAGAGTAACTAAATCCTCTAAGACAACACTGTCCACTAAAAATATAATGCAACTTACATACATAACTTTAAATTTTCTACTAACAACATCTTCTTTAACCCAATATATAGCTATATAACCAAAATTACTAACATCTTAACATATTCTCAACATTTTTAAATGTATCAATATTCTACAATCTTTTTTCTTGCTAAGTTTTTGAAGTCTGATGTGTATTTTACACATACAACACCATCTAAACCTGGGCTGGCCACAATCCAGTTCAGTGGTGCAGCAGTAATGGCCCTGGATGGTCCACTCTAGAATACGGCTGCATCACCTGTAACTAAAACCTCTGTGCCCTTCAAAAGGACAGCTGCAGCTTGTCAAGCTTACAAAACAGACTGAACTGTTTTGAGCGCCCTGGCTAATAGTGATTAGTGGTTGCCAACTTGCACAGCAGGATTTGTTCTGAAACGTGTCTGCATCATAACCGTGAGAGAAGAACAATGTGTGGAACTCCACACAGCCCACTTCCGAGCATTTAGAGCTGGTATCGTCAACCAAAAATAAAGCCAAAATTAAGTTCTGCACAACCAAATTACCCTAATGATTTTGTAGGACTTCTTCCTCATCCAATAAATGGTCATAAGACTCAAAAATATTTCCAACTCTTTGCTGTATTCATTGCTTAAAGTTATACATCTCCTTATTTAATAAAAATTAACCGTCCTTCCATTTTGTGGTAAGCACCATGTGTTTAAAAAGCCAGAGAGTAACATTTACTGAGCATCTACTATATTTGAGTCCCAAAAAGGATCCAGATGTTGTGTTCAGGAAGCCTATATGGTCTTTCCTGGGGGAGTGCGGCAAGTGCAGAAGTAACAGATGTGGCGTGCACAGCTATCAGCTCCCCACAACGGAGGTATTCATTATGCATCGCAAACATGTATTAATACAACATAAAGATAAAAATGAAAGAAAGAAATAACAGATGGTGGCAACTAATATATCAGGTACAGACGAGTTCATAAATTCTTAGGAAAATTTTTTCTCAATGTAGGTGAGAAAGAGATCATGGAACAATTCAAGGAACCATCTGCATTTGGCTCAAGCTTAGCTCTGGGGGCTCGGAAGCACTGTCAGGATTATGTCAAATGGTCAGACGGAGCATTCGTGGGAAAAAGAACAGGCGGCGTTCTAAAGGCATGGAGAGGTGACATGCACAAGGAATGCAAGTCACTGACTTTTTCTGAACAAGAGTTTGAGGTGATCAGAAGCGTGCTTCAGTGAGATGAACGGGAAAGATGGATTCATGGCGAGAAGGTGCAGAAAAAAGCCAGTTGCAGGTTTAATGTAACCAGCCATGCAGACCTCTAAGAGCCTGAAGCCGTGAGGACCCACGAAGTGAGAAAGAGAGAGGTGGGTGCTGCAGGCATCAAATGGTGGACATAAGGTTGCCGCTGGAAGTTTTGCGGGAGGAATGAGAGACGAATGATCATTTTCTCTTTATTATCTATCCCATTCTATGATTCTCAAATTTAAGACAGAATTTCATTTTTTTGCTTTACATAATTAGCATTTGTGATGAAAACACTTAAAATCAATCTTCTGCAATTTTCAAGTTATATGCTACATTGTTAACTGTAGTGACCATGTTGTACAACAGATCTCTTGAATTTATTCCTCTTGTCCAGTGATTCTTTGACCAATATTACTCCAACCCTTACCCCATGCAGGGACTCGACTACTGAATTCCTCATAAAGGTCATGAAGGAGAAAAAGAAGTCAAAACACTCATTAAATATACACTACTGAATAATTTGAAGGATAGTGGTGCTTCTCTATTTTAAAATAACAATTAAAGGCATAGGAAGTGAAATTGACTACAGAAGGAAGTTCCCCTTTGCACCTAATGAGTTAAAGGTTGGCAGGATGTCCAAGTAAAGATACAAGATATTACAAATTTTCTGGAGCAACATGACAGTATCTATACCAAAATACTTCAAATTACATAACCACTGACCCAGAAAGTGGAAATAAAGTGGATTTATTGTAAGGAAATAAGTAGGGACAGAAATATTTAGATATAGCTAAAAGAACACTTATCAAAGCATTCTTGGTGATTGAAAAAAAACTGTAAACAATCTACATGTCCATTTTTAATGGTTTGATCAAAAGTACGTTTTCAAGCATAAACATAATCGTTAAAAATGACATAAAGGCCCACAATGAATATTGAAAAACATGTAAGATTTTCACAACAAATTAAGGGTAAAAAGGCAGGAGATTAGAGAATATAAAGTTGATCTAAAGGATGATTAGACAAGATCTAAATGATCCTTAGACAAGATATAGTGTTTCATTTACACATTGTGTACCTGTATGTCTAGAAAGCCAAAATATTAGCAATGTATCTCTAAGTTAATAGATTCTGACAGATTCACATAACCTATTTTTGTCATATTTTCTATTTTCTATAAGAAATAGGCAATATATCTATTACATATTCTTCTTCAAAGTACACGTCCCACGAAATATATGTTTTACTCCACTCTGAGGCGGCCACAGAGGAAGGAAGGAGAATTTGGCAGCTAAAATATTAGCTAGACTGATGGAACATCTGTCTGTCTGGGTTGGTGGGGGACAGGGAGAATAGTGGAGCCTTCCACACATCATTCATTACATGCAGACGGGAAGGATCTAGGGGTGGGGGAGACATTTCAGATGCCAACAGGCCAGGTTACATTGCTTCGATGTGCACCTGTTTTTCCAGTGAGTTCAGCTTCCAGTTCAAAGGTAACTGGCCAGATGCAAAATAATTGGGCTTCGTGAGGTCACTTATCTTCAAGCTTATTCACCACCAAAACAGTGTGGAAGAGGGTTGAATCATTTCACATACACCTTTTGAAGTGAACTCAAGTGTTTCAAGACAAAATGATCAGTATGTTGACCACTTATGAATGAATATGGAGAGAAAAACAGATTACTCCAAAACCAAATGTTGCCAACAGATCGTGCCAAGCTGCCTAGACCCATTGAGAGGCTCAGTATTTTACTCATTTTTCAGAAAAAGAATGCAAACTTGGAGGAAAATGAGATGTATCTGTCCTTTGTTCATATAACTGAATGAAATGCCACCTACTATAAATACGATTTTTAAAAAGAAAAAGAGTATTTCAAAATTTTACATTGCATTTTTTGTCTCTATTTGGAGTGTTCTAAGGTTGAGTTAAAACCGAATACAAAATCATAAAAATAAGGGAAGAATCATTTCAAAATTAAATTTGAAAAATTCCAACTCCACTGAAATGCAATCCTTTGTCCAAGATAAATATTTATAACAAGCAGGAAAACCATGTCAGAAAGGAACACTGTGTTTCCCCTTAAAAACTCAGGGGTAAAGGGTTTTTTCCCACGGATCTCATGGTTAAGAAATCAGCCCACACAGCATAGAGTTCTTTGCTTATAAGGGTATAACTCGAAAGTGAATAAAATAATTTAAATACTTAGCCTAATACTTTTAAGGCATATCACTTATTTTCAACTTAATTATGTAAAAAAATCATATGTGCTACTAAGCACTTTTTTCATTGAAAAGCTTGTGCAGGTACAGTTAAATAAAAATCGTAATATTAATGAAAAATCAAGAAGCTGTATTCAGGCCACTTCCCTCCGTGCAAATGGTCCTGTTCTCTTCTACGTCACTGTTTAAAATTATGGCTCTGCCTTGCATCAGCACTGCTTTTATTTAATAGCCTACTGTGGGTCTGGCATTTGCTTTCCCCCTTTTTAAAATTTTGTAAATTTGGTCTGTACCATCTCTGGGAGTAACAACTTGGTAATTATCTTGGCTGTAAAATAGCTCTTTGTTTTATTTTTCTTAAACACATCTGTTATAAGCATCAAAAGGTTCAGGTCTGCTTAACAGCTGAAGATTAGAAATACAAGTTCATATTTGTTCTCCTGAAATAAAACGATCTTATACCACTAATGACGTCTCCTTTCCACTCCCATCCTTTTAGACTGAGAAGTCCTGATGATCTCAGTCCGTTTTACAAAAACAACAAATGCCTGGTACCGGGCTTGGCTTTCCTACACTCGAATGCTCTCGTTAAATCATTCATGCAGGAGCCGATTCTCACATAGTAATCTATGGGCACAGCCAACATGGGCTTGCAAAGGAAGGATGGTAGTCTCTGTTTTCTTCTTGTCTCCCTCCTAAGGAAACCCTCAAGATCAATGTCCTTTTATATTAAGGCACTACAATGGCTAATGTCGTCCGGGAACACTGAAGTTTCTCCTTCTCATGATCCTCTGTACGATTTAAAGTAGAATTCACAATGACAAGTTTTTCTTAAAGGTTAGGGACAGAGTGACTTAAATGAAAAAATTTCGATGGGTCATCTTTCTTCAGAGCTTTAGCAAGTCCTTCAGGACAAGAGTGAACTAGCCACCACATCTGTGGCCATGTCAAACAGAAACCAAGTCTCTTTGGTCAAAAGCACAAGAAATAAAACACCCAGAAGGATAAGAAACAGGATCTCGAAGAGATATTTGTACAACCATGTTCTCTGGAGCACTATTCACAATAGCAAAAAGATGGAAGCAACCCAAGTGCCCATCAGTAGATGAATGGATTAGCAACATATTGTAGTGCACACCTGGGAGAAATTCTTCGGCCATAAACAGGAAGGAAATTCTCACCTGTGCTACAAATGGATGAATGCTGAGGACATTATGTTAAATGGTTTACCCCAGTCACAGAAGGACAACGATTGTATTGTTCCACTTACAGTTAAATTTATAGGGACAGAAAGTAGAACGGTTATTGTCAAGGGCCAGGAGAAGAGGGGAGTGATGAGCTGTTTAATGGGAATGGTGATGTGGTTTTGCAACATGAAGGGTTCTGGAAAGGGCATGGAGGTGACTTGTCTCGTAGCAATATGAACATATAAAATGGTTAAAATGACAAATTCTGTTATGTGTACTTCATCAAAATAAAAATACTGGGGGAAAAGTACATACAATAAACATTTTTCATTTCCATTTTAGTATGATTTTTAAAAAAAGAGATATTTACCATGTTTTAGCACATGTATTATCCAATAAGAGGAACAGAGAAATTTCATTCAGTTCCAGTTTCATCTTTTAAAACTCCTATTTTCAAAATAACAGTCTTTGGGAATATAATTGCAGACAACCTGCATTCCAGAATCAGAACAGTCCTCACTGCGACCATGCCTCTGGACATCCACCCAAGAGGAAAATATTTGCACAAACTCATTGTGGTGGACACTATAGGTACCTGCTCACACATCCTTTCCCTTTACTGGCTGACAAGACTAATATTTTAGGGTTTTCTTCCCTTGTACCAAGGTGGCCAGTTAAAAATATTCACCTTCTTCCAACAAAGGATAACTATATGATCCAGTTCTGGCCAGAAGTATGCAGAAAGAGTGTTGGGTGGAACACCCCGGAGGGCTGTTGTCTCCCTGATAAAAGAGAACAGCCTTGGTTGGCACGAACATCTTGCCCTTGGCCTTTCCTCTCCCAGCAGAAGGACAGGAGTGGCTGGTTTCCCTAATCAGGGAACCATCCCTGAATTGCCTACCTACAGACTGGAGAAAGAACGAATTCTTTCTTATTTAATCCAGAGTAATAGGGTTTCTCTTATTTGCAACTAAACTCAATCCTAATTCAATCTGGCAGGACTGAGATAAATCCAACAGAAGAAATTCAGGATTATTTCTGATGTATAAGATGGAGTTAGAACATTCTCCTGGCATAAAAATGGACATCAATAAGACTGAAATGTAACAGTCCCCATGTCACATGTCACATGTCCTTCAGTTTAAGAAATACTGAAAGACACATGATTGGAATAATGAGGTGAATATAGTTAGATGCAGGCAGAACCTTAATCCAAAATAACATTTTCTCAAGATAAAGTTAACATTGATCAGGTTGGGGTACAGCTCAGTTGTGTAGCACCTGCCTGGCATGCACAAGGCCCCGGGTTCAATCCCTAGCACCACACATGAGCACAGACACAAACAACCAACAATTATCAAACGCTGACAATGGGGCAGACACCGGGGCAATCACTGTGGACACATTATCGCACTCAATCCTAACAGTCTTTTAAAGTAGAGCCTATGTTCCCAACTACAGTATTGGACTGCTTTTTGATAGCTTTATGCTTTAAACAACATTTAACTGCTCTGATTTTCCTCTTATACACAATGGAGAGAAAATTGCAGCCATTCACTAACTGCTGTGAGAATGAAAAGTAACAGAATCAGAGCCTGTAGCAAGAGTGACAGGGTTAATTATCAATAAAACCTAAATGCTGTCATCTCCCCAACGGATGGTGCTCTGCACAAGCCCCCAGACACTGCCAAACACCAGAAGCCCCTGAAGAATGTTCTTAAAATGCAGATTCCTTGGCTCCAAGCAGGCTTCATGAGTCAAGTGGGGTCCCATAAGCAGAGATGCCAAGAAAACCGGTCAGCACAGACATCAACCACTGTATCGTCACATCACAAAACCACTGTCGTTTTGTACAACCAAATTGTTAGAAAGCCTGTCATCAAAGTCAATGCAGGAGGCCCTCATCTGGAACAAATGCCTCCACAGTCACACTCTGCTTCCACCGCAACTTAAGAGCCTCTCTGTACTTCCTCTGACGTCACTTCCGAGGGCAGTGGGCACCACTTCCTGTCCCCTTGGCAGCCAGGAATAGGGGCAAGTCAGAAATCAGCTTTCTTCTGGACAGTGATGCTGTTCATCCCTTCGCTGTATCACTCGAGTGGGCTCCTAGGAAGTTCAGAGCCAAGTTTTGTGTGTACTGTGACTTTCCTCAATCAAGTTGTAAGGATCAGTATTATTATCCTTTTATTTTCCTTTGCTTGAGAGGTGGTAACTGAAAACAACTTATTGCAAAAGCAAACACATTTCTGAAGGACAACTGGAACAACCAAAGCAGAAAATGTAAAACAAGCTTTTCCCTCTGCCCAGAGCTAATCAGTTTTAACACATCCTCCTAGACAGTGTTGACTGCTTCTTTTTTATATTAAAGTTTAAAAAAAAACCTTAGTGGTTTATAAGTTTTATTTCATTACAGTATATATTCTTTATTAATGTCATTTGAAAGCTCCATGGGTATGTCAGTATCTGGACATTCAATAATTTATTTACCACTACCATCTCCCCACTTGCTCATTGTATATTGGTTTATTTTATTTCATTTTATTTTAGGGGTTTTACTTTTTAGATTAAATTTATTGTTTAGCTGATACACAAAATCCTAAGACTTGGACATAACGAGCTGCCATGTGATGTTTCAATAGATGTATACTTATGTAATGGTTAAGTCATGGTAAACATGTTTATCTCCTCAAGCGTGTATCATTTCTTTATGGTGAAAACACTCAAAGTCCCTTCTTCTAGCTTCTTGACATGCACAGTAGATTTTCGTTATCTATAGTCAGCATACTGTGCAATAATAGCACACCATCCCTTCTTACTCCAAGCCTAATTTAATACTCACAGATCAACGTTTCCGCACCACTCCCTCTCCACTCCCCAACCTCCGGCAACCACCTTTCTATCTCAACCTCTATGCGATCAGATCCTACACAGGACCCTACATATGAGTGAGATCCTACATATGAGCAAGATCACACGGCACTTGTCTTCCTATGCCCGGCTTATTTCACTTAACACAACTGTCTCCGGTTCAATCCACGTTGTCACAAATGCCAGCGTTCCCCTTTTTTATGGTACAAAAGGATTCTACAGTGCATGCCTTGACTGTTCATCTTAACTGTCAACTTAGTATATGTGCTGCTGAAGCGAAGCCAGCACTTAACTGTCAACTTGACTAAGAGGCTCCGAGACAGGCGACTGGTTCACGGGGCTCTACGCTCATCAGTGAATCGATCCGCTGCCATCCACAGGAGAACCTGCCTTCAGGAGGGGGGTCGCTGAGGTTGGTGCCCTTCCCAAGCTCTGTTTCCCACCCGCCATGAGGTGAGCCATTTCACCTCACCACGCCTTCCACCATGATGTTCCTGCCCTGGAGCCCACTGACACCTCGAGCCACACAAGCCATTTCCTCCTCTAACTTGCAGCTGCCAGGCATTTTACCTCAAAAACAGGAAAGCTGTGTAGATCCGTCACCAGATGGACACATGTTGTTTCCATCACTTGGCCATCGTGAATAGCGCTACAAAGCACAGGAGTCCAGGCGTCATTTTGGCACACCGATTTCATTTCCTTTGGGTTTATACCCAGTAGTAGGATTGCTGGATAATACAGTGATTCTTTTTCTCTTCTTTTTTTTTTTTAACTGAAGATTGAATCCGGGGCCTTTGCACGTGGCTAAATTCCCAGCCCTTTATTTTTATTTTTGAAACAGGTTCTCACCAAGTTGCTAAACTGTCCTGACAGGACTTGAGTTTGCGATCGTCCTGCCTCGGCCTCCCAGAGTGCTGAGATTACTGGCATGCACAACCACATCCAGCTTATTTTTAATTGTTTAAGGAATGTACTAATTTACATTTTCACCAACAGTGTGCAAGGGTTCCCTTTTCTTCACATTATCTCCAGCATTTGTTGCCTTTGGGCTTTTTGATAGTTACATATTCTTAATTTTTTTTTTAATTTTAAGAACATTTCTGGGGGAAGGCTACTAGGAATTAAAATTCTATACACATACATGACTCATTTATTTACTCATTCATTCATTCATTCATTTTAAAAACAAATTCTTAAAACGACAGTCTATAGATATCCCAGGAGGCCTCCATCCAGTGGACTGCTCCATCTAAGAAACACTTTCTTGTCCTTCCAGATTCAGTGTCCTCATACTTCTCCACGGCAGAACTTCCGAAAGTCAGATTTCCTAAAGGACCAGCCCCAAGCTTCTTCCCATTTTATTGTTTCTTGTTAAGTAGACTGTCATCTACTCCCACAACTTCTATATACAAAACTCCCAATGTTCTACTGCCAGCCTAGTCCTCTCTTCTGAATTACAAAATCACAGGTGGCGATTCTAAAAAAAAACGGTGGCAAGTTACTTGGTAGTCCCTACTCAGGAGCTGGAGTTTAGACCACGTGTGGTGGCATCACTATAATCCCAGCACTCTGGGAGGCTGAGACAGAAAGATAGCAGGTTGAGGCCCCGCCTGAGCAACTGAGCAAGACCCCGTCTCAAAATAAAAACGGGCCAGAGACATAGCTCAGCGCGAAGGCCCTGGGTTCCATCCCCAGTACCGCAATCAATCGATCGATGAATAATGAGAAATTTTTAAAAATAAAGCAGTGGTGGTTCCTTCCCTACCCCTTGCGTGTGGGCTGAGTATGGGCAGGGGCCGATGACTCGCATCTAAGAAACTCATGTTCAGTGAAGTGACCTTCCTCTGAGACCACCACACACAGCAGCGCAGTTCTTCCTTGGACCTCTCACATCACTTGCTCTAGGAGAAGCCTGGTGCCGTGTCATGAAGACCCACAAGCAGCCACGCAGAGTGATCCCCCTTTCCAGGACCTGTGGCCTCCCACCAACAGCCAGCAAGAACAGAGACCCTCTGTGAGACCTTGCCATGAGATCCTCCTCCTGCTTTAGTCGCGTGTTTATGGAGGCCACCATGGCCAACACCCTTCACACAACCTCCCGGGGAAGCCGGGCCAGAATCGCCAACTCAAGCCACGGCTCATTCCTGACCTAGGAACCCGCATGAGAGAGTAAATATTTGTGGTTTTGCTGCTGCTGCTGTTTCTGGAGGCTGGGGATGAAATGCAAAGTCTCACCCATGCTAGGCTCTAGCCTTAGCTCTTATTTGTTGTTTTAAAGGGATATATTTGGGGGTAATTTGTTAAACAGCAATAACTTAATAACACGAATTTGCTGTTAAATTTTAGAATACGTTGTTGCACAGCAAGAGGTAAGACATACCATGTATCCATTGGGGCTAGAAAATGGTACCTCAAAGTATGGTGCTTTGGCACGAAGACTTTGAAATAATGGAGACCCACAATCTCCAAACCTTGTCCTGACTCTGTCTTTCTCCCTTCTCTCTCCCTTGCAGCTCAGGGAGGGGCTTTCTCTGAATCATCCCTATCTGACTACATCTTAAACTACTTTCCTGGTCACTGGGACAAAACACCCAAACTGTCAACTTAAAGGAGGAGAGGTTTTTTCTGGCTCATGTTTTAGAAGTTTCAGTCCATATTGAGCAGGGTCAACATAGAAACCACATGGTGGAAGGGCCTGGGCAGAGGACAGCTGCTCACTTCATGGTGGCTAGGAAGCAGAGAACAAGAGCAAGACCCAGGGAGGGAGCTGCACCCTTCTAGGTCATACCAGCAGTGATCCACCTCTTTAGCTAAACAGCCCCATGATTCAATCACCTTTCAAACGTCCTACCTATGAGCTGCACGAGGCTCTTGTAGGACATCTAGATACAAACCATAAGAGCGTTCCACTCCCTGGAATCCCATCAACCAGAGATCATCCTATCACAGGAAGGACACAGAAGTCAGCCCCGTGCCCACCTCCCAGGCAGGTCTCAGGAAGCCTGGCCCCTGTCTGCTACCCGAGAGACCAGATCCGCACAGAAGACAGTCTTGTTTACCATGCTTTTCTCTTCCCTTCTTCCTGCCAGAACCCTGAAATGAATCTAGTATCATAATCTGTCACCTCTACCAAGTCCTATTGGTTCTAATTCCTCAAAACAGCTTGAATGCATCCACATCTCTGTCATCCTCCAATTTAAAGCAACATAAACCAAACATAACTTGACTCCAACATAAAGCAAACATAACTTTCTAACATTGTCTCCTAAATTCTGTTCTTGTTCCTTTCTGGTTTGCTCTCTAACTGGCAACCAGCTGGACCATGAAATTTAGAACAACAAAATTACAAGGTGTACAAGATCTTGAATCAACAGACCCCTCCCTACACCCAGCCTTATCTTTCAACATTCTCCCTTCTCTTGGTGTTACTCAGAAAGACCCACCCCTTTCCCACTCCAGGATATTTGCTCTCCTTCCCCACCCCACTCCCACAGTACCTTGCAGGCCATTCCCAAGTTCCCTGAACATTCCAATGGACACGTCAGGTTTAATTCTAAAGCCTTTTTTTAATAGCAGACTTCTAGACTCCTTTGGCTGCTCAAAGCATGCTATTTCCTTTTCTTTTGCACCCTAGTACATATCTCAATTTGATTACATATCGATTTGTGTGAGTCTACATGAGCAAGAAACGCCAGCTTTGATTACCATGGTATAAGCAACTCCCAATACTGGCTGCCAATTAAAAAATTAGTGAATGAGTTTAAGGTGTTTGATAAGTCTAAACAAACTGTATATTTATCCATAATTCAATGGAGACCTCAAACTTGTACACTTCAATTAAAATAACATGAATCTCTTGTAACTAGTCCCTTGCCAAACTTCTGAAAAATTTTAAAACCATGAACATCGAGATGACCCACTGACTTTCTCATTTATCTTTTTCACATGTTTAATGATCATTTTATTATTGGCAAGATTTTTAAAAAAATGACTTCTAGAAACATTATTAAGAAAAGCTGGTATAGGGGCTGGGCATTTAGCTCAGTGATTAGAGTGCTTGCCTTGTAAGCACAAGAGCCTGAGTTCGATCCCCGGCACCACCAAAAAAAAAAAAAAAAAAAAAAAAGAAAGAAAGAAAGAAAAGCTGGTATAAAAATAGGCCCTAAAGGTAGACAAGAAAAGAGATTCTTTTTTTATTAGTATGTTTGTGATATATAATAATTACATTCATCTTAGGGAATTGGAACATAAATATATCTCATCTTGATCATTTTTACTTCCCCTTCCCCCAAGAAAAGCAATTCTAAAGCTCACTAGAGCACTAAATTGACCTCTAATTGATCTAAATAGGAACATTTTATTCTGGTGTTTAGAGTTCTGATGAATAATCATTTCCTTTCCCAAAGTTCAGTGTTTGTAAAAGCAGAGAGACTCGTAGCTCTGTGCAAGCTTATTTTGTGGTGAAGAAATCACAGATCCACTAATGGGATGATCAAGAGATACTAATAAGGACAAGCTGAAGCCCAGCTCGAAGCAGCAATGTCCATCTCTCATTTCCAGTAAGAACCAAGCTGATTGTAACCAGAGACGCACAAGTTTGGGAGCAGACTCCGTGGGTTCTGGGGCTGAGCTACACTTACCAGGCAGTAGCCCCGCGGTAACCAGCGCAGCACAACTAACCAGAAAAGAAACCGTGTGTGGCACTCAGGGTGCAGAGAAACAGAACCCATTCATGCCTCCATCTTTCCACACTCACACACTGCCAGCCCGGCAGCAAAACCACATCAGTTTATGCATAAACATCAAATCATGCCAAAAAAATAAATAAATCATGCCAAATTTTGCTAAGTGGCACATACTTTAACTTAACAGTTTTATGTGAAATACACAGTAACAGAATATGCTAAACTCAAGCCTATACACCAGCCCATGTATGAGGTGTGCTTGCACACAGAAAAAAAATGTTACTTGGTATAAAAATACATATATATAACAGTCACTGAATTTCAAAAACCATTGCTTTGGTTATTCCACTCACTGTGATATGTAAGGTACCCATATTTTTCCAATCTGCAGCTCAGAGCATAATCTTACTAATACTACCTATGAATGATTCATTTTTATAAACCAAGTCATAAAGCTACACTGTTTGGACTTTGGTAAATTTTTCACCTCACTAGAAGTTAAATCTTAATAAAAGAATTTAACCACAGACAAGTATGGCAATTGTGTACATAATTCTTTCATGTAAAAATTACCAGGACTCACTGGAAGTATTTTTCCTGAACAATAAAATGTAATGAAAGTGATATAAATGTTTAGAGTATAACAATCATTCTAGAAAAAATCAAATCAGCATGACACTGGGTATTAAAAGAATAACCATATATAATTCACTCACATATAAATAAACAAGATTTTGGTAATCATTCTCATGCTAAACCTACTACAATTTATAAAAAGGTGGCTACTCTTTGTGGGGAAAGGATGTATAACATTGAGCTGCCATGGGGAAAGTGGGGATTTTCAGAGCCAATGAAAGGGGAGAGGTGTCCCTGGCAGCCACCAGACAGATAACAAGCTAGGACATGGCACCAGCATTCCAGGTTATTATGGGGTACGCGCCAACCAGCAAGCAGACCCACAGATCCACCTGGCAGGGCAAGGCTCGATCTATAACCAGGTGTGTCCCCACTACCAAAAGTCACAGTGACCTTTTACCAAAAGTCAAAGTGAAAGACCAAGAATCAGTAGCCCACGGCGACAGGGAGCACAGATACAGAGTAATCGAAGACAAGGCAAACAAGGTCACATATCCAAACAAAGGGGCTGGCGAGAGCCACTGTGACGCCCAGCTACCAGGACGCTGTGACAAAGATCTTGATACTGATAATAACGGAATTAGAATGCCCTTTAAACTTGCGGAAGGAAATCCAGAAATGAAAGTTACAGCCTAGATTAAATTTAGATCTATAAAAGACAGTTAATGTGCATTTCCCTAACCCTAATCAAGTACTCTAATATGCTTATAAATTATGATTTATTAAAGTATACACACTTTTATAACACCCTTTAATCCTTGAAACCATGAAATGCCCCCAAATGTCATCTGCTAGTAGTCCGAAAGGAATCACACTATGTAAGATATGCTGACACATTTAGCAGACATAGTCTAAATGTTGTGCCATAACTGATAAACCAAAGAGGAACATGATAGCTATTTTACATAAAAATTTTTGGAGAACACCCAAGTGTTGTTTTACTAGCACACTGGATTACCATTAAGTCTCATACTATGTAGGTACTGCCCCCCAAAAAGGAAAAAAAAAAAAAAAAAAACCTCTTTGTTTTACTAGAAGACAGAAACATGGAAAGGAAATTTCATCACCATGATTAAAGAATTCCTTAGAACTGTCCTACTGGTTTCTTTTCCTTCTCTCCAACAACACAGGAATTGAGTAGCCAGTCAGCTAAATCAAATGAAAGAGAGCAAAAAGAAAAATCTATAAATGGCATATGACCTGCCAAGAAGCACTTTATTTTATAGTAAAAAGATGCAATGTAAGCAGAAGGGGAAAACACAGCACCCAAGATCGCGCAGAGTTAGCTAACACAGAATGCCAGCTGTCCTTAGGCCTGGAGCGGCTTCCCAGGTGGGACCTTATATTTTGTCAGTGGAAACCTATCCACTGATATGCCATAAAATCCATTCACTTAAACTGCACAATTCAGTGGCTTGTAGACTATCTATAAAATTGTCCAATAATTATTGCTATCTAATTCCAGACACTTTCATCATCCACAAAGAAACCCTGTTCCCATTAGATGTCACTCCTGAGGCCTTGCTCTCCCTCCCAGCCCTGGAAACTGCTAATCTACCTGCTCTCTATGGACTTCTTTGCCTATCACTTCATATCAATGAAATCAGGTATGTGGCCATTTGTGCCAAGATACTTTTTGAACTAGCATTACATTTTGAAGGTTTGTGGCTGGAGTGGCTTGCATCAGTACTGCGGGGTTTTTATGGCTGCACACTACTCCATAGTGTGGGAAGACCATTTATCTGTTGGTCCATTCATCCGCTGATGGGCATTTCAGTTGTCTGGACTGTTTGCCTATGACGAATGCTGTCATGAACATCCATGTACAATTGTCTGTGTGAACACAGGTTCTCTTTTGGGGGAACATACAGTATAACACAGAGAGGAATTGCTGAGTTATATGGTAACTCAACAGCTAACTTTTTGAGGAACCGTAAAACTGTTTTCTAGAACTCCTACACCATTGTACATTTCCACCTGCAGTGTAAGGATTCTAATTTCTCTGCATCTTTGCCAATACTTCTTCGTTTCCACGTTTTGTATTATACCCATTTTAGTAGATGCAAAGTGGAATCTCATCGTAGTTTTGATCTTAATTTCCCTAATGACCAACGCTGTTGTTTGCCATTCCATAGACTCACTGGCCATCTGTGTATTCTGCTTGGAGAAATGGCTATTCATCTGCTCATTTTTTTAATTGGGTTATTTACTGGCTTGTAAGAATTCTTCGTATATTCTGGATGTTAGATCCTTATCAGACACAGTCTACAATATTTTTCTCTGGTTTTTCTTTTCACTTGCATTTTTATTTTCCTCACAACTACCAAGAGGAGAATTACGATTACCCTCCCTGTTACAGATGAGCAAACAGAGTTTTAATACACAGCTGATAAGAGTTGGAGCCTAAAGCCCAATCTAAACAGTCTGCCTCCCTGGATCAGTGGAAAGTTCAGTCACCCCTCTGTGTTTATGGGTTACACAGCCATGAACTTAATCAACTGAGCACAGATCAAAAATATTTCCTGTAATCTCAGCATTTAGGGAGGCTGAGGCAGGAAGATCACAACTTTCAGTCACGCTTGGGAAAGTTAGTAAGTCCCTGTCTCAAAATTAAAAAAACAAAAAGGGATGGGGATGTAGCTCAGTGGGAGAGAGTCCCTGGGTTCAATCCCCAGTATTTTCTCCCTAAAAAAAACTGGATGGAAAAAACTTCCATCTGCACAAAACATTTACACTTTTTTCTTGTCATTATTCTTGCTATTAAACTATTTGTACAGCATTTACAACGTATGACTTATTACAAGTGACCTGGAGATGTCTTAAAGCACACAGGATGACATATATACTCTACGAGCAAATGCTACACCATTCGACAGAGCATCCAGGAACTGGGAACTTCAGAGCCTTGCAGGGTCCTGGAACTCAGCCCCTCCCATCCCGGGGGCCACTGTACTGTTCAAAACATTGAGCTCCTTAGACGCTATAGCAATAAGCACTAAATAAATAAGCAGGATTCAAAATAATTAACTTAAAAAGAAGCAGGACTACTGGAGCTTTGTAGAGAAATACCAGAGGGCCCTCCCCTTGTTTATAACAGTCTTCTTCACTCGAGAAGAAAGAGATTAAAATAAAGCACAATCAGCCTTAAAAGGCAAAACTTGGCCTCTAAACAGTGTCTATTCTTTTCAGTTGTAGGAAACTTTCTTTCTTATTGAGTTATGTTGTTGGAACAAAGGAATTCGGAACGCAAGTGGTATTTTTGCTGAGATTCAAACATTGTACACAGAGACAGTGGGTGTTCTGTTAGGGGAGGCTGATTTCTTAGTCAACAACCCCCTCTCTGCAAAATGTGTGCCTCCTCCGGCCCTACACATCCACTCTCTGAGAAGAGGGGACAAAGCCAAGGTTCAGCAACTCAGATGCCACTCGGATCAGCTGCTCTTTCTCTTATTTCTACCACCACCTATGTTAAATATAAAAGTTATTCTACAAACTGTGCATAGTGGCGCACACCTGTAATCCCAGCACTCTGGGATGCAGAGGTCGAAGAAAGTTCTCACCCAGCCTGGGCATCTTAACAATTTTAGGGAGACCCTGCCTAAAAATAAAAAGTTAAAAAAGGGCTGGGAGCCAGGCATGGCTGCACAAACCTGTAATTCCAGCATTTGGGAGGCTGAGGCAGGAGAATTGCTGGAAGTTCAAGGCCAGTCTGGGCTATGTAGTGAGTTCAAAGCCAGCCTGAACTACAAGAGTGAGGAAGACCCTGTCTGGAAATGCAGGGAGGGTGGGGGATGCTAGGGATGTAGCACATACAAAGCCCTGGGTTCAATCCCTAGTGCCTAGTACCACAAAAAAATGTTAAACTATAAATGATTTCAGTATGACCATAAAAATATATTTATGATAAATAAAGGGCAATACAGTCATTAAAAGAATATGGTATACAAGTGTACTTGAAATATCACACTATACTCCACAACTATGTAAATTTTTATGTGTTAATTACAAGAAAAAATTTTTAAAAGTTGTTTTACAGAATATGTTACATCTACAAGTACTGGCATAGAAAAGTATTCAGTATGTTTAGCTGAGGCAAAAAGGAAAAAAAAAGCCAACATCAAAGACAAACAAAAGAAACTTGTAAAACAATACTAATATGATCTCATACTTACTATTAAAAATAGGTACATCGTATCACACAAACACTAGCAGATGTGTACACAAACACAAACCATGTCACAACAGGATTGCCTCTCCTTCCAGGAACAGGATATAATTTTTATGTGATGAAACATTTTACCTTTTAAATATGTACACATTTTATTTAAAAAGAAAAATAAATAAAAACAAGGGTTGCATCCTACCAGATAGTCCTACAAACCTTAATAGCCATAGAAATAAATGAATAAATGTGACTAAAATCAGCAAGTGAACATATTTTTACTGACTCCGCCAACTTCTTGAAGTGGCAAGAAAACAATACACGGACTTACACGTGTGAATCTGAACAAAGGCAGAAATTCCATAACGTCTAGCGATTTCTTTAAATAACCCTCAAGTCCAAATAAAAGTTTTAACATTATCTTAACAATACTATAAAGTCTCGTTTTATAAAAGGGCAAAACAGAAAGTAAAGGATAAAAACAAACAACCAAAACAAAATTCCTAAGGCCAAACACAGAAAACAGACACCTAAATCACAAAATAAGTCAGTGTATTTCTTGTAGGTACTGCTTTGTAATTCTTAAGCAGCCACTAAACAAACTTTTTTTGTTGTTAAACTTAGTTCTTGATGCAAAAAATATGTTTTATTTCTTTGAGATACAGACTCCTTCTAAAGCAAAAGAAAGAGAGGAAGGAAAGAAGGGAGCAAGGGAGAGTAAAAGCGAGGAGGGAGGAAGGGGGTGAGGGAGAGGGAGGAGGGGAGAAGAGAAGGGAAAGAGAAAAACCCATCCTATAAAAACTAACTCCAGGGGCCAAGTAGCTAAGTGGTAGAACACTTGTCTACCACACACAAAAGCCCTGAGTTCTGCCCCAGCACTGCAGGTGGAAAAAAGCCTAATTTCAAACACTTACACCAACAAGCTACGTGGTTTATGTCTCATTAAAATCTTTAACTCAGTATCTAGTATGTACCAGTTTCATTGTTTCTGAAATCAACGCCATTCTTATTTCTAATACGGTTTTCTTTCTTTCTTCTACATTCTAAAAAATTAAAAAAAAAACAAAAACTGAGGGAGGGAATGACTATAAGCTTCAGACTCTTAAATGTCCACGTGATGGTTCCCAGCAGCCTTCCAATGGCTCTTCTTGGGAAATAAAAAGACAGGGCTTTTGACAGCTTTTTTTAAAAGCTGATACAACCTCGATTATTAGGCCATTAAGGGGTATCAGTAATAAACATAAACCTCTCCCTCTATGCGGACTTGTAGCATTCCCAGAATTTTTCTCTTGGCTCTCAACCAAAAAATAACTGTCTTCTTGAAGATAATTTTCTCCTTGAAAAGTAGAAGCTGGTAGAATTTTTCCGTATGAAAACAAAAGATTAAAGCAGTAAGCTGGTAGTTTATATGCTCTCGTGACATTGTTTTTTCCCCGATAAAACCTACCTTGGCCCTTGACGGTCACTTGCCTATTTCAGAAATGTATATTTTCAAAAAAAATGTAAATAGTGCTAGCCTAACTAGTCTAAAATCTACACTAGTCTAGTCTAAGTTAAATATTATTTGATAACAATTGCACTATCTATACAATGATGTCTATAAAATCTCATTCATGCCTATAAAAATAATAAGGAAGAAGTGATGGGTCTAAGTGAATTATTGCTGTCTTGGAATGTTCTTCTTAACAAACCTTTCACCTTAGTATGAACCCTTCTTAAAAATGCAGGTAGAAACTTCTTGGAATTCACAGCTCCCACAAGCACCCTCTCACTGCTCACAAGTGAATTAACTCAGAACTGTACAACCCTTAGAGTCACAATAATTAGACTCCGGGTTATTACGTCAAAAGTAGAGCATGATGCACGTGAAATCTCTATCTGCTAGCACAATATTTGAATTCATTGAAAATACACTGAAATTTGTTGAAATAAATTCCTTTCACAGACCCAATTACTACCAAAACCACAGACCAGGGGGGAAAACCATCTTGTTAGCTAACCTCTGAACTTCTTCACGTTTCATAAAATAGGAATTAAATTCCACCTTTAGTTTGGTTATTGGCCTGTTTTCTCCCCCGTACACTTGAACACTGTGTTGGGTATTTGTCCTTAATAACATCCTGCGAAGCAATGCTAAGAGAAAGCCATTAAATAACATTAACTGCAGTACGTGGCTTCAGAAAAGTGTAAAAAGTAGATGACTAGGAGTGGTTTACATGTTTCTGTCATGGGAAAGTTAACAATCCGTTCTTCAGGATCCACTGCAGAATCTGAATCCTGTGGGGTTCCTAAAGCTGAAAATATTTGGGTCCTTCCTTTTTCCCCACCAACAGACAAACACACCCATCATCCTCATATAATACACACACTGAGGAAAAACTCTATCTAACATTTTTTTAATTGTAAGCTTCCAAAGGAAAGTGATAAAATTTATTTCAGACAATCAGGACAGGTTAAGAATTACTCAGCATTCTAAATTCTTAGTGCAGAGGTTCTTAAAAAAAAAAAAAGGAAAGAAAGAGAGAAAGAAAGAAAGGAAAGAAAGAAAGAAAGAAAGAAAGAAAGAAAGAAAGAAAGGAAGGAAGGAAGGAAGGAAGGAAGGAAGGAAGGAAGGAAGGAAGGAAGGAAAATCAAGCATTATCTACTATGGCAGACAAAATAACCCGCTCTCCCCTTTCATACCTTGCAAAAGACTCCTGCATCCTCGTGCCCAGAAACTGGGACTACATTAGGCTACATGGTGAGAGTAACTGTGGCTGAAGATGGAATTGAGATTGAGAATTAACATGACTTGAAAACAGAAAGATCATCATGGATTCTCCTGGCTGGCCCAGTACAATGCCAGGGGGCCCTTACAAGCAGAAGAGGAAGTCTGGAGAGTATCAGAGTGCACAGTGAGAAGGACTCCACCCACCCACCGAGGCTCACAGGAGCCAAGGAAGGTGGGCAGCCTGTTGATACAGGCAAGGGCAAGAAAACGGATTCACTCCAGAGCCTCCAAAAGGATGTTGGCACTCCCAACATCTGGGTTCTGGCCCAATGAGACCCATATAATATCAGACATACATCATGTAGCGTATCAATGAGACCTACATCATACCAGACTTCTGACCTCTAGAACTGCAAGACAATACATTTGTGCTGTTTTAAGCTACAAATCCATACCAACGCCCTATAGTCACAAGAGGAAGTCATCTAAATGATTCACTCCCTCATCTGCAGCACATCTCAGTCACCCATCCCTGCCTGTGAATCATAAAGTGGGAAACAGAAAATCAGAAGCAGAAGCACAAAGCAGCAGGAGCAGAGCTCTAGGCATCTGGCTTCCGGCCCCAGCTAGGCTAACGCACAGACAAGCACCGACAGGCAGAATCCACACAAGAGCAATCCCGCGCCAACAGACCCTGCAGGAAGGAAATGGGGCCCCAGCGCCTCTGTTCACCTTTCCCAGGGAACGCACCAGGGAGAAAGCGGGAGAAGCCGTCAGCACCAGGAGCAGCTTCTGCAGGGGGCAGCTGGGTTCCTCATCTGGAAAGTGACCATGCAGCGCTAACAAGAGAAGAATCATCCACACTCACGTTCCTTCCATCGCAGTGACACTCAAAAGAGCAGTGAGCTCAGCTTTTGGCAGCAGAATCTTAAATATTAAAATCTTTGCAGTGAGCTTTGCCATAGCTCAATTTAATTGTTCAGCGGTGCCAATTCCCAAGCTACCAACCTTAACCTCAGAGTCCTAAGTACCTTCCCTTCAAGGTACTAAGATAACCTCCCATATATCCACCCTCCTACTGACATCCTAGTCATCACAGACAAATTAACCTTTCGATCATGAAAACCCGCACACTCAAAACCACCAATTATTATCTACTGCCTTCAAGATCAGGGATATCGACATGCTACAAGACTAAGTACCTGCATGGCACGGCATTGGGCATCCTTCCCCATAGCCACCATACTCATTCTGGCCCTCTTCCTACCTTTCCTTCTCTCCCAGTACCCCGTCAACCTCCAGAGCACATGCTACTGGCTTTCAGGAAGTCCCTAAAGTTCCTCCCCCAGCGCCCTACACACCCTACCCTCACTTTTTGAATTCATGTGGT
This sequence comes from Hystrix cristata, assembly GCA_004026905.1. Taxonomy (NCBI): domain Eukaryota; kingdom Metazoa; phylum Chordata; class Mammalia; order Rodentia; family Hystricidae; genus Hystrix; species Hystrix cristata. Next base: position 140,704 of record PVJO010002075.1, read on the forward strand.
ATTTAATCGCTTATTTATAATTTTACATACCCATTCCTGTGTGATCTAACTCCTGGGGAGATTTTTAACTCTTAGAAGGAGCTGTCTTATTCTCTGGTCTTTCTCACATAGTTCCTTATGCACCATAAAAATATAATAAAGATTTCTTGAATCAGCAAAGAATTAGCCTGATATATCCTTAAGAAAAAGAGGAAAAATTCTGGTCAATCAGAAGAAATTAAGAGTCGGCCATGTCATAAAACTTCTTCAATAGAAATAATTCAACTCTAGTAAAATCATAATGTTTTGTCATGTTATTTTTGTTTTGTTTGTTTTAAGCAGGGAAAGATTCTAATGGGGAAGCAGGGAGGGAAAAGTTCATGTGTCTGCCCCACATAATCTCACAGCACACCTGTTCTGAGAGGAGCAGACACTCTGTGTGTCAAACTCAACGGAATCTACCTTTACATTCAAAATGTGTGGCAGCCGTGGCTCGTGTAAGAGCAGGGGCATTTCATTCCTTTTCCAAATGGGAAAAACAGTGAGGGACAGACTAGAAGTTAAACTTTTCCTGACTTCTTTGTCAAAAGCCTAGAAAACACGGAGAAAAGAAGATAGCAAAACACACACACAATTCTGTAAGACAATGGGCTTCATGTGTTTTGGTCTCCCTATATTTAAATTTAAGGAGTTCTGTGTGCCCATCAGTTATTACGTGTGACTGTAAAATCTTTTGAAAATATAATGAAATTCAAAGTACCTAAGTACAGGGAAATTTGTTTCAAAATCCTATGTCCCTTTTTGTTTCCTCCTCAGGGCTGGAGTCTGAACGAGGCCCTGGAGTGTGCCAGGCAAGCACTCTACCTCAGGGCCCTCAAATCATATTTCAGACAACAAACCAATATAATCTAAAGTGCACCAAAAACAGGGCTATTAACAAACAGCCAAGTATAATAGATACTAAGTAAAAGAAAGATAATATTCAATAGGGAGGAGAATTAGAAAGGCAGGAGGGGGAAAGGAGGAAAGGAAAAAGAAAAGGGAAAAGGGGGAAAAATGTAAATAAAGCTACTGTAAATAGGGAAGGGGGGGAGTGGAAACGGGGAGTGGGGAAGAAGGGAGGAAACTAAGATGTATCATGTACCGGTACAAATTATCTACGATGACTGTGATCACTATGTATACAACGTACCAATACATGTTCATGGAAATTAAAAAAAAAAAAAGAAAAACAGCCAATTCTCAAATACATTTCTTAGCGCAACAAATGCACTCCCAACAGCCTGGCACACAGTAGGACCTTCATGTACCTTCGTTTAAAGTGCTAACTCAGCCTCATAAACCAAATGTCATGAGGACCCAACACATGGCTGCACTAGGTTCAAATCAACTTTCATGTCATATGACAAAGGGTGCATCATTTTTTTTTTTCCTGCATTCTCTGCCTTATTTCCATCCAGGTGTTGATGCAGACCTTTCCACCACTTCTTGGCAGGGCTGAACGTGAACAGGCAGTTTCTCATGACCTTCAAGGCTGTGTTCAACAATGAAATCATTTGGCTTTGTATCCTATCCAGTTATTAATCACAAACAAAAGCAGAACTTTCACACGGAAAACGGGAAACCTCCGCTGGCCAACATTCACACTGGGTCGAATTCACTTACAGCAGAGGACATCGGAGACCTGGCAATGACCTCGGCTTTTTAGAAACCACATTCAACATTTTGCTGGAGAGGAAGCAAGAGCAGCCACGAGACTCGATGACAAATGCTCCTGCAGATGTGCGATCTCTGAGAGACCACAGCTGGGTGTTGGGCAGAGGGTGGAGAGAGTAGGGCAGAGAGGAGGGCTCTTTCGATCCGTGCCTGGGGCGGAAATTTCTCTCCTGGCACAGAATGCCCATGGCAGGACCACAGCATTCCCACCTCACCCACTTAAAGACAGCCAGTCATTATATCCCAGCCAAATCTGACCTTTACAAATCAACTGCCGTGAGGGGCTTTTGTTAATTAACAAAGCAAATGCTTACAACTGGGCTTTTCTTTTTATTTCAATGATTGATGAGGAGGAGGAATATGATGATGAAGATGATGAGGATGATTCATCTGGCCTTTGATTTTATTCTTTAAATTTGAGCAATGAAGTGGCAGCATAATGAATATAACCCAGGATCGACCCGTACCTGTAATTAACAGGTGCTTCTTTCCTTACAGCCCTGCAAAACCCTTTCAGCATCCAGAAATAGAACCATCTGTTCTTTCCACAACTCCTGGATGGTTTTAACTCAAACACAGCCCTCTGGACTAAGTCCACAATTAAAACTAATATTGGTCTGCCTGTCAAGCTAAGAATTTTTCCTGAGGCATTAATAATTAACTCAAACGTGAAGGACAAAATTAGGACAGCAACAGATAAATGGGTTTTAATTTTTTTTTCCTTCCTAATATCAGTCAGTCTCTATATGGAGAAGGCTGCAAATGAAAAAACCTCAGATTTCTTTCTGGTATCCTGCAAGCCCCTAAGTCAGTCAGAGTGTGAGGGAGTGGGCAGAAGTTGGGATACTGCACGCCAGCCTGTGTGGCTTTAATCCATCGTGCAGATCAGACAGGTCCGTGGATGATTCCTGTTCACCTGGTCAGATCACTCCTCTCCTTTCATCAGCCAAGATCAAAAGCAAGTTGGCGAACATCTCACTTTCGTCCCCTGAGGAGCAGACCCTGAGATGGATTCATGTTTACTGGTTTATTTTGGAAGCACCCCCAGGAAACACTACAGGAGAGTAACAAAATGAGAGGGAAGGGAAGTTGGCCAATAAAAGGGTCAGTATCAAAAGAGTTGCCACTGGGCTGGAATCCACCTGGGAACTTGGAGAACTGTGGTAGGACGTAGCTCACAGAGACGGACCAACTGACACGCTGGAGAGCTGAGGGTTTCTCCCGCCAGCCCTGGGTGTGAGCTTGTCCAGCCAGTGAACGTCGCCAGGCAAAGGATGGCAGGTGACCAGGGCCGGAGCCCGGTGGAGGAAAGTGCCTGAGAGGGCGGGGCCGCGCGCTCACAGCCTCTGCCGCAGCTAGGACTGGGATTCTTCTCCGAGAGAACTTTCTTCATTTTTATTAATACATGTTTGCAGTCCATAATGATTACATTCATTGTGACGAATTAGTACATGTATACAACATATCTTAATTCTTTTTATGTCCCCTTTCCCTCCCCTCCCTCCTCCCTCCCTTCATCTCTTGGTCTCCTTTTCCATTTGAGAAAAAAAAAAAATCTATCTCCCTGTTTCCTATTATCTTTCTTTATTTTGCTTGTTAACACATTTATACTTTGGGTTTCTCGTATAAGAAACACAAGACATATAAGTTTGTGTTTCTGGCTTATTTCACTTAACATTATGGTCTTAAGGTACATCTGCTTTCCTACAAATGACTCAAGTTTATCTTTCTTCAAGGCAGCATACTACTCTGCTGTGTATAAATACCACATTTTCTTTATCCACCCATGTGCTGATGGACAGACGGGCCACTTCCAAGCTTCGGCTATTGTGAGTTGTGCTGCTATAAACAGGGGTACGCAGGAACCACCGTACTAGGATCCCTTTAACTCTTTCAGGAAGATACCAGGTGAATAAAAGCTGTGTCACAATGCTAGGCAATCATGTTTGTTGGATGACATGTACCACAGAATAAAAAGTTTGGTTGCTTTTCTACAAAATTAGCCTTCAAACAAGAGGCTATGACCTTGTTTGAAATTCCAAGAGGTCTCATGGTAAAGTGTCGATTATTGTCCTAATCTGAAATAGCAAAGCACTGTGTGGGAAAGACAAAGCAATCGGAAAGCCCTCACTCAGTGTGCTTGGATGCTACACAAGGTCAAGGAAAGACATTTAATACGGACTCGGTTATTGAGAGTAAGTTCTAGATGGTACAGTGATTAAAATGAAAAAAGAAAAAAAGCAGACATAGGCCATTATCAGACTGTTCAAACACCAAATGTGGCAAAACCACTAAAGAAATTCAAGAAATGAACTCACCTTGACCAGAAGTCACAGAAATTGAAGCTAAAACATTAATTTCTGTGGTAGTATCAACTAGTTATGGGCTGGATCTCAGAAATGCTGATATCTGTACCAACAACTGGTATTAAACTTACTAAGCTGAACTCAGTCATCCGTAGAGCCCTTAATAATACATACTGGTAGTCCTAAGATTAAAGCCCTTATCCCAGACAGACATCACATTACTAGGAATTTATCAGAAATTAATAACAGATATTAAGGATGGTACTAATGGCAGTAATAATAGCAGCAAATACTTATCTAGCACACATAGAGTAGTGCCAAACTGTTCTAAAGGCCTACGTCAGGCACTCTCAACCCACAGTCACCTTGCCCCTGGGAGAGAGCTGCCAAGAGGGAGACATATTTATATTTCACTGCTGGTGGGTGGACCCACGGGATGTTGGCAGTCAACATTCACCATGCACAGGAAACTCCCATGACAAACAATTAACCGGCCAAGTGGCAACAGTGTCACGATTGAGAATAGTAGCAGTAATAGTCACAGTGTCTTTATTATTCAGTAGAATGTAATTTCTATCTATCCACTTCTGTAATCTTCACACAACAACTTTATGGCATTTGTATTACATCCATTTTTACAAATCAGTAGGGATAATTTGTTACTCTTATCCATAATGTTGAAAAATTAGGAATAAACTAAATACCAAAGACAAGAAAATATTTAATTATAACCAAAAATCAAGAAAATAGTTAAATACATTATATGCCAACTAGTAGATTTCTGTTAAGAAAAATGGAAAATGTTTGTGAAATCATATAAATCTAAAGCAGCAGAACAAAAAATAGAAATATACAATTATAATTACTAAGTATGAATATAGAGAATAAATGGGACAATAAGAAATAAAAGTTACTATTCTATGAAGGCGGGAAAAATAGAAATTGGTGTATCTTTCCTGTCTAATATTCTTTGATACTACCATGATTACTAAAAGAAAAAACAATGGATTAGATAAGAACAATGAAATTGTTTAAAAATTGAAATATATTTAACAACACAGAGTTAATACACTAGGAAGACAGTTAATATAAGGAAATTAAGAATAAGAATTTCCATGGGACACTGCAAAATGCTATGCTTTCAATTCTGAAATGACAGTACTGTTCAGAGTAACACTGAATAATTTGGATTTTCTATCTACCTAGTTCTACCTTTTAGCTATTTCATGTCTCTCTAAAACCTACAGAGAATCAGCAAATGAAATCTCAATTCAGCCAAATCTGGTTCATTTTAGTTACTCTATTAATAGTAACAGTAATTAATAGTAGTGGTAGTGATAACATTATATTTGATACTATCATTAGCAACACTTATTGAGTGTTTCCTACATGGGTCACTACATAATCTAATCCTCACAATATCCAGACAGCGTGATGCTTGCAGTGACCCCACTTTTCAGCAAAGGTCCCAGGTACTGAAAATTAAGTAACTTGCGTGGGTACTACAGAGTCACTAAGTGAAAACAGCTGAAATGAAATGCAGGCAGACTGGCTCTAAAGCCCAAGCATTTGAATCAAAATCCTACAAACATTGGGAACCGGACAGGAGGAAAAGAAAGACAGGCTCCTACCTTTCTCCTCAACTTATGCCAAGGAACTGACCATAACTGCTATATGGGATTGGGACGGTTCATCGTGACTGTCAACTTGACTGGCTTGCAAGAATGCCAGATCAGTAAAGCATACTTCTGGGTGCGTCCGGGCAGGTCATCAGGGCGTGCCCTTGGGGACTATGTCTGGTCCTGGCCCCTCTCCTCTCCGGCACCTCCCTCCTCTTTTCTTCCCAAGTGCCATGAGTTGAGCAGGCTTCCTCTGCCATGTCCCTTCACCATGATGTTTCTGTCTCGGAGCCAACCAACCGTAGACTGAAACTCCCAAAACCATAAGCCAAAAGAGGCTTCTCCTTTAAACTGTGTATGTCGGGTATTTTGTCCCAGCAATCAGAAAGCTGACCAATACAGAGATGCAAAATTTATCTTTCGAAGTAAGTTCACTAATTTATCTGAATAGACTTAACCACGAGGATCTCATTTGAAATCATTATTTTTATAGTCAACCAATATTAGCAAATAAATATTTGCTAGGAATAGCCAAGCAGATTTAAAGGAGAAAACTATAAGGTTGTCAAGGTTCCCACAAGAAGTTTTGAGATCAATGATTCTAACACGGGGGGATTTTCATCTGATCTTTAAACCCATTGATTATTCTGTTCTCGTGGATTGAGGTTTTGAAAAAATTTGTTCTGTTAATAGGAAAATGGCTACCTCAGAAAACAGCAGAAGGGCTATTTAATCAATTTACACATATGTTTCTAGAACACTAAACAGAGCAGGAAGGCCAAATATAATATGCTATTTGTAGATATTAAATTGTTGGGCTGCAACATCTCTCGGATAGTCTTACCTACCCAGAGCATATATTACAAAATGAATTCACAGAAAACAAAATTCTGTGATCTTCCCAGATCCCTGAAGTGTAGATTAACTTAACAAATCACAGGGATCAGGATGCTAATAACATATCATCATGGAGAAATGAGGGGAATTTGGCATGAGCCAAAATACAGCCTTCCACCCCTGCTGAGCCCCAAGCAACTCAAAGCAGGAGCTCTACCAGAACTGGTCTCCAAATTCCAAATTCCAAATTCCACACCTACGTGTCCTCCCCATGGCATCTGGTTTCAACAGGCTGCAGGGTCAGAAGGGAAGGACGGCAGGTGAGGGATACCAAAGAAGGCTGAAAACAAACCTGGGGTAGAGCTTACATTTCCTCCTACTACAGCATCTGTGCCTCCAAGTTCAGCGTACATCTTCAGAATGCAACCTTATCACAAAAAAGTAACCTTATTTTTAATACCTGTGGTGATTTAACTGTATAATAAAATCCTGGTGTGTCTTCTTAAACTGTATGTTTTCAACTGATCGGAAATAAATAACTGAAATGAACGAAGATACCAAAGACAGTACTAACAGAAATATGTATATAGCATTCCTAGTGCCATGACAGGCTGTTCTACCTACTTTATATCAGGAGTTCTCAACTGGGAGACATTTGGCAATTTCTGGAGACATTTTTAGGGCATTTTAGACATTAATAGGACCTATATTTGCCAGCTGGAATCTTCCAATTATTTGGTCTTCAATGTGATTGGCTGGGACTCATGACCTACCTGTTAAAGACTGAGTACTACTCTATATGAAAAATACTATAAATAATTAAAGCAAATACCATGTCTAATGAAACCCATGATGTCAATATGTACTAATTTTCATTAATATGGAAAGCTTCAAATATGTAAGCCAAAAGTTAGCCTTTGGAATAACCTTCCCTTTCTCCAGGTTCTGGAAGGCAAACAACACAGGAAATGCCTGTTTCAGAATCTATTTATCACAAGTATTAATCTATTTGCTTTGTGGATATATTTACAACTATGACTGCATGTAAGAATTCAAAAGTTCTGAGTTTGAACTCACACTTAAAAAGAACTCAAGCTCAAAACTCGATATAAGTTAAAAATATTTTTTCACTTATAAATCTACAAACGTTTCTTTGGTAGCGCTGGGAATTGAACCCAGGTCCTCTGCACTGAGCTACCCCCCCAGGCCTTTTACAGTTTTTAGTTTAGCGAGACAGGGTCTTGCCAAGTCTCTAAGTTGCCCAGTTCGGGCTCAAACTTTCAGTCATCCTGCCTCAGCGTCCTAGAGTCCTGCAACTACACGAGCACGCTCTTAAGGCCCAGCTAGATCTACAAACTTGCAACAGTAACTCTTAAGGAGGCCTTTGAATTACTGTTCTTAATAATATGAAGTTTATGAATCATAATGTATCAATATAGGCTTGTTCACTGTGGCAAGTATAACAGTAAGCTAAGATGTTGGGGTGCTGGGGGGACCTGACTGTAGGACAAACCTCAGTGCCATCTCTGCAACTCTTCTGTAAATGCAAAACTACTCTAAAATTTTATTTCAGAAAAGATCGAAATACAAAGAATAAAATTACAGTATATTTTCTTGAGAAAATGATACAAAGTAATTCTGGTATCTATACTAAAATTTAAGTTTTGCACACTATTGACTTACAAAACAATAAAGATACATGGTCTAGAATCATTTGGGTGCCTTTTGATCAGGCAACTGAATTTCACAGGCACACCTGCTTTGACACATTTCTGATTGGCATTCTATCTCACTCATCGAACAAAAACATTTTAGCAGCCAAAATGTGCCAGGAGCTCAGGCAGGTATGAGAGTCAGGTCTGAAAACCAAGTAAAAAAGGCCCCATCTAAAGCAGACATTCTCAAACATGTACCATGACCACTTGGAGAGATGACTAAAATGTGGCTTTCCAGGCTTCCCCATGCAGAGATGGATCAGACTTTCACAGATATCTGGATCTGATACTGGCAGGGAAGCTGTGGGAACAGAGAGGAGGGAAACACATACTTGGAAGTCAGGAAAGAATTCCGGGACAAGGTGTACTAGCCTGACCATAGGAGCAAACTACTGATACCACTAGTATACGCCCTGATTACAAGTGCTCACCACCAAGCACATTCGCAGCACTTCTCAGAGTCACTGCAGCCTGCTCAAAGAACCAACACAAGCAGCAAGACCCCAGCAGCACAGATGGGCCTAACCCAGATCACTCCAGAGCCAGAAAAAGGGGCTTTGTCTTAATCCAGTTGGGTCTGACAAGAGATGAAATATGAACACAGGATTGTAGAGCCTTACTGGATGCTACAGCCCAGAAAAGCCAATCTTCCTCCTATAACTGGCGTAATCATTTCGGCAGAAAAGCTTTTTCACATGCTAATTATTTTTCCAATTTTAGCCTACTTGAGCATCAAAATGAGAGTGCCCTGTTGACCCAGGTTGCTTGGCTTTGTGATTCTGGGGGCTGCTCCTTATTTGTTCATCTTCTCTATAGCGTGTCAGCAGGAACCTCTCATTACTGTCAGGATATCAATTCTTAGCAGCACTCACACCCATTACCTTTCTAATTTACCACTCAAGATCTAGAAGCTGATAGCAAGTGTGAAGTAACAGTCACAAAATTAGAACTGAAGGCACTGCCAACCACGAACTTGCGCTGTACATCCAGGGAGCAAAGGTCCATCCCAAGCTCTGTCACCGGCAGGAGGCACACACAGTGGGGTCGGTCTCCCAAAAGTAGAATCATTAAATTTAAAACACTCCAGCAGGTTTGAAACACTCCAGCACCTCCACTGATAGCCACAGGACCCAGGACGGAGCAGATGCTTGATAAAAGTTCGCTGAATGATTAATTTTAGGCTCTTTAACTTTTCTGTTGTTGTTGCTCTTACTTCTAATACTCAGCCATGTGCAGCACAGTTGAGGTTGATAGAAAACAGAGAACTACTCGAATAACATAAATAGATGAGAAAATTGAAAATTTATAGGGAAATCAATGCTTACGTTTTTCCCAATATAAACCCAATATGCTAGAATTATTCATCATAAAACACCAAGCAAATACTATTTACTGACTGTCTTCAGATCTGGGGATGTCAATTCACTGTTTCACTAAAGAAGATGCAGATATACTACAACACTTTCTATTTTTATTTAGATTTCATTGCTCACAGAAATTTTCCAGTTTACAGCCTCACAACCAATTCAGTGAATATACAGAATGCAGTCTCAAAGACCTTTTTTAATAGTGCACACTTCATTTAGCCACAAAATAAATTCTCATCGTAAAACGTAAGATTCTTCTGTAATAGCAGAAGAAATGGACAGGCAGGAGCTAAATAGATGGAGAAGGGCCCAGTGGGATTCGAAAGGGTAAATGAGAACTGTTTCCTCAGCCCACTTGCAGAAGAATATCCACAACATTCCAGTTTAAAAATTCATCACTATGAAATGCACCATAGTTTTTAGTGCATGTGAGCAAAGATAGAATGTGATTATTCTTTTGAAAAATTCACATGAACAGACATAAAATATAATAATTCTTTTCAGTTCAAGATTTTTTTTCTCATCTATTCCCAAACATCCCTTAATCCAAAGTCACCAAAATAAAATAAACAAATAAAAAAATACTCTTCCTTTATCCTTAGTAATTTGGTTAGATAATAAATACTAACAACTAGACAGTTCTCAGAGTACTGACAGGTGCCGGCTGCTAGGAGGGGGCTTGAGTTCCCAAAGAAGAAAATGAATCTTAGACGGGAAAGAGTTTCTTCCGCAAAACACGAGCCAGGAGCTAGTAACATCAGAAAGGGGGACACTGCTGAGGAATTCAAGCAGAAACCAAAGCCACACAATCCAGAAGTCAACAAGAAAATAGGCCGGGTCAGAAGCCAAGAGGCTAATGCTGGCAGCGATGCCCAGCAACGTGCTAGGTGTTCCAGGAGAAGAGGGTCAGCGTGGGTGTGACAGCAGGAGCTGCTTCGCCGAAAGCCAAGCGGACGGCTGCCCTGGGGCACTTCCACGGGTGACCCGCAAGCGTCCCACAAGAATCTAAACCAGGTACCCACCTCCCAAGCCTTGTCACCAGCCTCTCAAAGTACCTGAGTCAGCAGCATTCAACTGACATTTATCGTATTTCCAGACTACTGTGACAGTTCTGCTCAATTTGGAGCAATAAACCTCTCTGTAGACTAAATAAAGCGTTTTATATAAGGCACTGAAAGGCAAATAGGCCATCACGCACTCAGCTATAGGGGAAGCTGTGTGCCCTTTCTCTTCGCTGGCCTCACTTGCTTATAAACAATGAAAACCTTTCTGAGCAAAGGAAAGTGAGTGTTGAAACCAGCACATTCGGGCACTGGGCCACAGAGATCTCCTCCAAGCAACTGAAGTCCATTTGCCGTCCCACACGGCTCTCCACTTCCTCCCACGCAGTGACGGATCTATGGCTAAAGGAACCCACAGCCTAGAATGACGGCCTCAAAGCTTCGATGTGAAAAGTCAGTAACACATCTGCACTGAAGCATCCAACCGGAACATTTCCACGTAACCTAATGTCTTACCCGAGTTACCTAAATTTACTTATTTCTATATTGGCTTGAAAGACACTATCATAAATGGTCACCATTATTAGGATCCTTCCCTCAATTTAGACAAGTTATATCCAAGAAGTTTGATAGGCGTGAACTTTTCAGACCACATCACCCCATTAGTTCCACTGAGGTTCAGGCAGAGCATAGCTGGGTTTTAAGTCTAACGCAAAAGCCTCTTTCTGCTAACGTCAACATTTCCCATAAAATACACAGAAAGTGGATTTTTCTAAATAATTCTAGGTTTACCATTCATACAAAAATAATTTATCAGCGTATAAATAATGTAATAAATAGTGAGGGCACCTACATAATTACCAGTCTCAGCACAGTATGGAATAATGGTAGTTTCCATATCAGCCAAAAGAAAAACAGAAAATATGAAATCTGAATCCAAAGACTCAAACCTCTATCCCAGAGATCAGGAAAGAACATCTATCTTTTAAATTATAAGTTAACCATCTTAAAACTCAAAAGAAATGCAAATAATTCGTTCAAAATCTGCCATTTTTGGTAGGAATTTTATTTGGAATCATTAAGAGTTTAAAAGTCAGAGATGCACACCACAGAAGAAAATGGTCAAACTGTAAAAAGTCAGTTTATTGAAGAATTTCTCCAAAGAGTCAATAAGCGTGCCCAGAGTTGAAGTTCACCAAAAACAAAAGTTCAAACATTAATCTATTAATTTTCATTCTCTACCCTTTGTGGATGGCAGTTTAGCAGTAAAAGCATATTTGCGCTAATTGCCCCAGTGAGCTAAGGTATATGTACCCAGCTATTTTTAGGTTTCTTTTAAAAATGGGGTATTGCCATTATTCTTCAAACTCTTTAATGAAATTGAAAAGGAAGCAGTACTTCCAAAATCATTCCTGGAAGCAAGCATTACCCTAATACTAAAACCAGAAAAGGACCCAACTGAAAAAGAGAACTACAGGCCAATCTCCCTAATGAACATAGATGCGAAAATTCTCAACAAAATTCTGGCCAACAGAATACAACGAATTATCA